>PVKU01005021.1:0-132152 GCA_004027475.1 Anoura caudifer
GCCACAGCTGTTTAACATATCTATGAAACCAGTTAAAGGTTATAGATATGTTAAATGACCATTCTGGAGGTTATCTGCAAAACCATTGCTATGCAAAACAACTCAATGGCCCTGCTCCATTTGTCCCTTCCCCCAACTCATACCTGTGGGGGAGGGGTGAGGACATCTTATATGTCCCTCTAATATTTCCTGGACACCGTGAGTTCTGGGCCCCATTCCAACTCCCCTTTTGGGGCCCCCCTCTTGGCTGCACCTTGTTACAGTACAAAGAGTTCTATAAATTTTATAAGTATTCCAAAAGTTGAGTTTAATTCAGTGTAATCAGAGCTGATCTAGCATGGTGGTTAGGTTCATAAACTGGTGCCATACTGGTTCTGGGCTAGAATCAACTCCCAGCTTTGCTGCGATGAGACCGTAGGCAAATTAATTTATCTCCCGTATGTGCAAGGGAATAATGATAGTATTTTTCTTATAATATTGTTATGAGGATTAAATAAGTTTGACAATATAAAATAGATATCATGCATTAATTTCTTGGTTTTAATAATAACTCACACTTGCCTCTCCATGTAAAATCCCACTTTGAAATAAAGTCAACCCAGTGTGGAAGACCTCCAGTTCCCCCAGTCATCCCGCCACCCCTCAGTCTTCAGTTCTATGCAGCCATTCACAACGTGCAAGGGCTGGAAATTCAAATGATCTATGGTGTTTTGATTTTTCTCCAAAATAAATATTTACCAGCAAAACTGTTGTGGTTAATTTTATGTATTAACTTGACTGTACCAAGAGATGCCCCGTTAGCTCATTAAACATTATTTATGGGTGTGTCCTGGAAGGTGTTTTCAGAAGAGATCAGCATTTGAGTTGATGGACTGGTAAAGCAGATAGCTGTCCCCAAGGTGAGTGGGCAGCACCCCATCCATGAGGGCCTAAACAGAATAAAAAGGTGGAGGAAGGTTGAATTCACTCTCTGCCTGACTACTGAACTGGGAACATAGATCTTCTATGAGCCCTCTGTGCTGCTGGTTCTCAGGCTGTCGGTCACAGGCTGGAATCTACGCCATCAACTATCTAGCTCTCAGGCCTTTGAACTCCACCACTGGCTTTGCGGATCTCTAGCTTGCAGATGGCACATCGTGGGATTTCTCAGCCTCCATAATCACTTGAGCCAACACCTCCTAATAAATTTCTTTATATACATAGATAGACAAATAGATATATCCTATTTGTTCTGTTTCTCTGGGGAATCCTAATATAAAAACCAAGGATGGAAAGCAACAGTAAAATCAAATAAAGACATATTTTCAGATCATAATCTATTGGCCAAGAAGTAACTCCGTTTGTCACACTGAGGATTGGATAGCAATGTTTGGGGAGCTGGCTAGGAGTATTCCTCAGACCTCACTATGTTATAGTTGAATAATGAGCAAAGGCTCTTCAAATGTAGGCCAAAGTGCATTTCAGTTAGGACTGCTTCCTACCTGGATAAACTATTCGATCCTTCCCAGAATCTGCTTCCAAGCCTCTGTACCAGTTGAACTGATTTGCATTGAGTTTTATGCAGGATGGGATAGGAAACATGCCCCCGCCCCACTGAAAAACATTTCCTATTGATACCTGGGGTTTCTCTGATGGCAATAAATGGAAATCTACTCAAGCTAACTTTAAGATAATTAGATTTATATAGGGTAGAAGGACAAAAAATGTGAATAGTAAATGCTGCTCGGACACTAATTAATAGCTAGAAGGGTAGGGGCTCCATCTAATTCAAAGCAGCTGGGCCTGCCCTTCCTGAAGAGCAGGACCTGTGTCACCTGAACTGAGGTTACACCTGCCTCTTCAGCAAGAAGAAATAGGCCTGCGTCCATAGACAAAAGGCTAGAATGGAGGACGTGGAAAAAGTAGAGAAGATTATGACACAACCATTGTAAAAAGATCTATTTACTTTCTACAGACATTTTTCACCCAAATCCTGAGGTGCATAATTAAATTAATGTGGGACTTATTCCTCTCACTGCACTGAAGTTGGAGAGTGACCCCTGGGCATAAAGTGGGTTGCATTCAACAGCTCTTCGGATTCTCTTCTGGTTCGGACCCGATAGTTAGGAACCATTATCTTATAGGCGCATTTGTACCATTTTCCCATAATGTGTTATCATCTTACATCAGTCTACATGGAGCTTATTTGCCATTTTTCTGCCCACTCATATGGCCAAGTTATTCAAGTTATTTCCTTTTACAATTTATTCTTATTGCCTTCATATGTCATTATACAGAGAGCTTTGCAGAAAATCTTATCCCAGCAGGCATTTTTTCAGATCACTTATAACACTGTTAATGTAAGATTGATCTAGCACCAGTTCCTGGTGTTTACATATTTATTTCCATTCATAAAAGTCTTTCCCTCCGTCCTTCCGTTCTCTTTCCCTGTCTCCTTCTATCAGCAAATATTTATTAAGTACCTATTATGTGCCAGGAACTGTTTAAATGCTTAAGATACTTCAGCTAGCCGAACAGATAAAAATCTTGACTCTCAGCATATGTGTTCATGTGGAAAGATAAGCCATAACAACTAATGAGTGTACAATACATCTTGTTGCTACAATATAGACGCTGTTTTTCCCTTTGCTTACTATCACAATTTGAGTTAGTTCTTCAATGATGTAGTATTTCCTCCTAAATCCAAAGTATCTATTTCAAGTTGGACGAGAATTATATTCCTGTGTTTTGTATTTGAAAGAGTCAGAATAATGAATCAGTTTAAAAAATGTAATGCTCACTCTTTTTAATCAGATATTTAGGGTGAAATTAGTTCACTTAACAACTATTTGCCAAGTATTGTGAAATACATAAAGGAAGAAATTACAGCCCTACTCTTAAAGCTTCATAATTTAGTTGAATAAAGTAACAAACACCCAGGTAATAATAGGAGCCCACAGTGCCCACCTCATATATTTTAACTATAGGGATCTACAGCTGCCCGCAATTGAGCCCACTGAACTTCCTGACCTGCTGGTCACAAGAGTCCCTCCTTATTCTCCCTACATAGCCCCTTATACTGACAGGGGGCTTTCCCCCGGGGGCTTTTGGCTTTTAACTTTGTTTCTGAGTCCCAGATCTAAATCCTTATCTAGCGTTTCAGCTACTTCTGGGGTACCTGCCCTTTTTGTCCATTTATCAAACATTTATTGAGCATCTACTTGAATGAGTCTTCATGGCAGGTGCTGGGAATATTAAAATGATAAAGAAATTGTTTCTGCCATGGAGGGGTTCAGAGTCTAATATGGAGATGTACCTGCAGCAGCCATCAGTGGACAAGATCAGTGGGAATGGACCAGGAAGAAGCTGGACCCGGGGTCTGGAAGAGAAGACGTGTAGGAAAGGGATCGCAGAGATGGACACTTGAGATGATTCTTAGAGGGCAAAGGGGAATTCACTAGGTGAGCAAAAGGGGAGGAGGTGTCAGGCTGAGCAAACAAAGTACATAACAAAAGGAGCGGATACTTGTGAAAGAGCTCCAGTCAGTGCTCCAGCAGGGAGACTGGAGGTTCTAACTCCGAATTCTAGTGTTACAGTTGGGACGGTATTCTGAGCATCACTACTCTCCCTGCTTGTTGGCACAAGGCCTGACTTCTACTTTGTTTTTAATTCATTTAAAGAATGTTGATCCATTTGTGTTCTTTACATAGTTTTATTGAAATAATATTCATACCCAAATAATCGGTCACCCATTTAAAGTGTACACGTCAAGCAATGGTTTTTTAGAATACTTACAGAGTTATGCTACCATCACCATAATAAAATTTGAGAACACTGTCATCATCCCCAAAGGAAGCCTTGTCCCCACTAAGAGCTGCTCCCCATCTTCCTTCCACATACACAGTCCTAGACAACCACCAGTCTACTTTCTGTCTCTGAAGATCTGAACCTTTAAAATGAATGGAATCATAGCATATGTGGACTGGCTCCTTTCACTTTGCATCCATTGTGTGACTATTACACATTTGTTTACCCGTCCATCAGTTTCTACTGATGGGTTGTTTCTACTTTTTTAGTTATTGTAAATAAAGCTACTACTATGAACATTAGGAGTAGAATTTCTGGTTCATATAGTAATTCTATGTTTAACTTTTTGGGTAACTTCCAAAGAATTTGCCAAAGTAGCTGCACCACTTTACATTTTGTTCAGCAATCTTTGACAGTTCCTGTTTCAACACAGCACGTGTTATTATTCGTCTTTTTTATTACAGCCACCCTAGTAGCTATAAAGAGGTATATAGTATTGTAGTTTCTACTTACATTTCCTTAAAGGCTAATGACGTCGAGTGTCTTTCCATAGACTCATTACCCATTAGTGAGCTACTGCTTCTTAATCCAGTGAGGCTAACGTTATCTGAACCATTATACAGATGGTAGTGGTGCCCCTTGGGCCCAAATGCTGTGAGCCTGGATTTAAGGCCAGTCATACTTGGCTCCAGAAATATCTTACCACATGTCCCTCTGTATCAAAGACCCTTCCTGCACCATGCACGGAGATATGAAAATACCCTCTATCTTCAGGGTAATTTACAAAGTAATTTTAATGCATTACTTCACTTACATGTTAAAGTGTATATGTGACATTGGTATTATTATAGCAGGGGACACTGAGACCCAGAGAAGTTAGAGAATTTGCACAGTCACACGGCTAGCAAATCTCAGGATAAGGACCTAAACTAAGTCTTCTAGTGTTAATTAAATACAATAGCATGGAATTATGATACAGTTTTTAATGAAAATTCTTGCATAAAAGTAATTGACAGCAGAGGGGAGAGGTGGAGGGATCTTCTTGGAAGAGGAGCCTCAAATCCATATAAAGCAGGAAGGTAGTCTAGGGCAAAAGGAACAGAGGCAGAAGACAGAAAGATGTGTAAGTTAACAATAAAGGGGCTCGCTTCCAGTTGAGAATAGTGAGATATCAAATTTGAAAGTACGATGTAAAGTGTGACAGCGTCCTCACTCCTAACAAGGTAGACTGTTGTAGGAATGATCACCTGACCCAAACTGAACCAATTAGAGCTTTTCCCAGAAACTGAATTTGAGATAGAAAAAAAGATATCAATCCCTTCCTTTGATGGAAACCGTAAGTTATACATTCCAGCAGACTTTGATAATCAGCTTTCCCACCCTATGAAGGAGAATTGTCTGCTATGAAGGTGCATAATATGTTCACCAAAAATAAGCTAGATGGGAGAGGAGGAGAAAAGGAGGCAAAGTCCTGGCTATGCCCAAATCTCTGGCGTTAATGGTTCTTGATATTCAACTACTCGTATTAGTGACAAGATTTTTCTTTTAACTATAAAAGATCAAGCAAATTTCTAAAATAAATCTGTGTCAAAAAGCTTACAAAAACTCTATGCATCATTCTCTTCCAGTACAGGATTGGATGTTTCTAGAGTCTCAGTCAATGGCTCACAAAACTTAGGGAGTATACAATCCTCTGTATGAAACACTGGGCTAAGGCTATGGAAGGTCCTAAGGTGTACACATCCCTTGGTCTTAGGATGCTTATCATCTAAGAAGAAGAAAGCAAAATAGGTAAAAGGATTGCCAGGTCATCCGCAACAGTCACACCATAAAATATGAGCCAAAAACCATATGAGTGATGCAGACCAGAAGTGCTGCTTGGAGTTCAAAAGAGTGAAGGACTTGTGAGTTATAGTGGGCAAAAAGCCACAGAAGAATAATTGAGTCTGGAAATCGAGCAGGATTCAGATAAACACAGAGGGAAAAAGTGAGAGGTCATAAAGATGAGTTCAGTGAGTACCATCTGTTTTTTTGAGGATTTTACTCATTTCTTTTCATAAGAACTATTGGGTCAGCCTAACCTACAAAGCAATCACAGAATCCTGTTTAAACAATTTGATCTCATTCTACTCTTGAGCAACTCCTATCAAGTGAGGGGGCTTCTCCATGCAGTGCTCACTGACCCTAACTCTATGTCAATAGAAATGACTATCTTGTTTACATCATTGGGTCCCTAAGTTTATCAGACCGACTACCACAGGTCACTTCATGATTCATAAGTTTTGCTAGATTTTTTCAAATACATTTCTATGTTTACAGAAAGCCTCTTTTTTCCCTTTAACACTTTCCTATCAAAAAAAAATATATAGTGCAATCTCTGTTCTGCTGTGAATAACTGGTTTGTCAAAATTATGACCACCACCAATAAGCATCACTGTAATATTGTTAGTTGCATGGCACTTTGCTGTTTACCAAGTGACTCTAAAAATCTTCTTCCAGTGGCCCCCTGTGGTAGGCAGGACACATATTATAATTCTTTCTTAAAATGAGAAAAGAGGTTCAGCGCAACTAATAGACATGCCTAGACATTATACTATTGGGTTGGCCAAAAAGTCTGTTTAGTTTTTTTCTGTAAAATAAAGGACACATTTTTTTTCACCAATAACTTCATTGACTTGGCTATTTTGATTATGTTGGCTATCTCCCATGTGGTATAATGTTGATTGTTCTCAGTTAATGTCTCAATTTGATCACTATCAACTTTAACTGGTCTACCTGACCATGGAGCATCGTTCAGTGAGAAGTCTCCAGCACAAAATTTTGCAAACCACTTTTGACACAATCAATCAGTCACAGCACCTTCGCCATACACTGCACAAATATTTGTGTGTGTTTTTCAGTTGCAATTTTACCTTTCTTGATAAAATAAAGCAAAATATGCAAAAATGTCGCTTATTTTCTTCAATTTTCAGTATTAAATGGCTACACAAAAATTCACCAGTTTTGATAAGTTTTTATTAATGCACACTGATATGACAGCTGTCACAATACAATCTAACAAAATTGTTTCAAATAAAGTTAAAGACAACTAAGTGCTACTAGAGCCATCTTACAGAAAAAAACTAATGAACTTTTAGGCCAGCCCAACACATAACTGTTGTCCCAATGCTGCTCAAGGAACATAGTAAATTCATCTACTAGAAAAATGTCTGGCTTCTAACATATGTGTCCTACCAGCATAAGCACAGAATGGGCTGCTGAATCTTCCTTCTCCAGGTTAAGTCCTTCCGCATTTCTCTCGTTAGTCCTTCGCTAACCTGGTCCTTAATCTACTTCCGCTCCTGAAGAACAGAACAAGGGTACAAATCACACATCTCACAGTTGGGAGGAGAATGTTAGTTACCACCTCATGAGTGGTGCCTGAACCTGGATGCACATCAGAATAACCTGGGTTAATTTAACAAAGTACAAGTCCCTACACCCATCTCCAGACCTACAGAATCAGAATACTTGGACCCTGGGGCTGGGAGGAGCAGGGGGAGCAGTGGCAAGGAAATAACCTTTTTAATTTAAAAAACTGAAATGCTTTAAATGCTATGGAAAATAATATAACAAAAACACATGTACTTTGGAAACTAAAATGAGCAATATTAACATTTGGTCATGGTTGTATACAGAAAAAGGTGTCCATCACTGGAAAACTGTGCATTGTCTAGACTCCAGAGGAGACCTCTCAGGGTTCTCAGATTCTGGTTCTGCGGGAGCTACTGTATTCTGTAGGTAACTGACTGCAGTGAACAAGTATTCCCGTCTACAGCCACACAAATCCTGTTTCTTTCTCTTACCCTGGAAAACAGCTTTTCACACATTTTGATGCTCCTGATCTCAAATGCGTCAGTTCCTGGATTCTCTTTTAAATCCATTATAACTGCCTGGCTCACTCACTGATGAAGTTAAAGAAAAGCTGTAACATGTGTTTACTTTATAGCTATAAGAGAGTCAGGATTTTATAGTTCTTTGAAAATTATCTTTAAACAATTTCTTCAGACCTTTTTTTATATTAATCCTTACAGAAATTGTTGATATATACTAGAGTTTTCCTTTTGGTCTCGTTTTCTCCTCTCCTCAGAGGCAACTACTATGACGAATTTGGTGTGGATCCAAGTTATGCCTTTGTATTTTTCTTAAGTACATACATACTCAAAAGTAATATATAGTATTAATTTTTAAAAACAGGCTTAACTAGTATAATACTCTATGTAACATTCTGCAACTTTTTAACTTAACAATAAACATTTGAGACCTCTTCATACTGATATATATAATCAGTAGTATCTTTAATGGCTAGTGGTGTATTTTGTTTTCCTATTTCTTTTTGAGACTAATTTGATCATTTATTTTTCTAAAACATGTCTATTTTATTTGCATCCCAATTTTCCAGACTCAAGTTTTTCAGTTTTCTATACAGATTTTTTTCTTTACTGTATGTTAGTAATACCTACATTTCTTAAATTGTCTCTTTTTGTCTACTCTACATTTTCTTCACTTGTCTTTTTTCTTTCTTTCCCTAGAACGAAATGATTGATTACACTAATTGTTTCTATTATTTTTGTAGGCTTGCTTTATAATGTTATTAATTTCTATTATTATCTTAAGTATTTCCTTTCCTCGTTTTCCTTGTTTATGTACTGTATATTAATTATGACCTCATGTTTTGAAATGCACTACTTTATTGTTCAATTCTAATATTTTGCAATTGTTTTGTTTTAATTTCTTGCTTAACCCAATGAATTCTTTAAGAGTATGTAAATATATGGATTGGGTTTTGCTACTATTTTGTATGAGTTCTTATCTAACCACATGATTGTTAGGAAATATCATCTACATAGATTTGATCTTAAAAATGTGTAGGGCTTACTTTGTGAGTCTTAAGCATTTTCTATAAATGTTCCATTTAGTAAAAAGAATGTATATTCTATATGGGTAAGAGAATTAGCAGAAATTTGTAGTTTGCTTGGTACATTTGAGATGGAAGTATTAAATCTTCTACTGTGGTTATACATTTCTCTTGATAATTTTGTCAGTTTTTCTAGACTGTGTTGTTAAATGCATATGATTTTAGGATTATTTTATCTATTGGTATAGTTGTTTTCCTTATATAATGTTTCTCTTTATTTTAATTAATACTATTATAGGGATTAGTGCTTTTTCCTTAAATTCCATGGTACCTAATGTTATTATTGGCTTTCTTTTGATTAGTGTTTGTATACCTCTTTCCATATTTTTTATTTTCAACCTGCCTATGTCATTTTTACATATTTTTGTAAACAGAATTTTGCTGGCTTTTTATAAAAAATCCAATCATATTGTCCTTTTTAGGTGCATTTAATCCATTCACATTCATCATAACAGTATGTTTAGACTTACTAATACCAATTCCTTTTGTGGTTGTTTTATCATATTTTTGTCATTTTATCTCATTTCTTACTTTCTATGGTATTTATAAGTATTTTTTATTTCAATTTTTTCCCTCTGCTGGTTTTGAAGTTATAGATTGTATTTCTATTATTTTAGTGGTTACTCTTAAATTTTAAAATAATGATTATAGGTATTTAGCTTCTCTAGTATCCTTAAATTACCCATTAAATAGTTCCCTTTTCCCAACACCTCACACTGCCCACCTTCCTTGTACTGTTATCTAGACCAGGGTCAGCAAACTACAGACGAAAGGCCAAATCCTGCCTGCCACCTGTTTTTGAATATAGCTCATGAGCTAAGGATGGTTTTTGCATTTTTAAAAATAGTTCACGACATTTTAAGTACATACAATTCAACTTTGTGTTGATAAATAAAGTTTTATTGAAACAGAGCCACTCTCATTTGTTTATATTTTATCCATAGCTGCTGTGCTGATACAATAGCAGAGTTGATTAGTTGTAACAGAGACCATATGACCTGTAAAGTGACAAATAGCAGAAAGCTCCGTCCTGACCCTGAACTTTCTGTATGACATTTTTTGCTTCTTTTTGCATATACTTTATGCAAGCCATATTCAAAGCCACTGGTATCACTTTTTTTAACTGCCCTTTCTCAGGCAGGGAGCCCTGCCCAGATCCTAGTCTCACACAGTGAGTCCAGGTCGATCTCACAAGAGCATGGAAAACTTGGGTTCTCTACAATCTCATTGTTACAGAAATGTGAGACTTTTGTACGTGGGACTCAGTATATGTGCTTCATGCAGCCTGACTTGTAGCTGTAAGTGTCTGGTCTATTTCTGGTTCACAGAGATATTCATTTCACCTTTTACACAAATACATGGTGCGCGCGCGCACACACACACACAATTACTCTGTTTGAAGAGAAAAAGAGTCTAAAGTATAAGCTCAGAATAATTTCGATTATTCCTTCTTTTTAAAAAATTTTATTTTAATTGTTGTTCAAGTACAGTTTTCTGTCTTTTACTCCCGTCCCAGCCCACCCACCCAACCTTCCCCACCTGCCTCCCATCTCCAACCCCCTAGTTTTTGTCCATGTGTCCTTTATATTTGATCCTGTAAACCCTTCCCATTTTCCCCTGAAATTCCCTCCCCTCTCCCCTCAGGTCACTGTCAGCCTGTTCTCTATTTTAGTGTCTTCAGTTATATTTTGCTTGTTTGTTTGTTTTGTTGTTTAGGTTTCTGTTAAAGATGAGACCATATGGTATTTGTCTTTCACTGCCTGGCTTATTTCACTTAGCATAATGCTTTCCAGTTCCATCCATGCTGTTGCAAAGAGTAGGAGCTCCTTCTTTCTTTCTGCTTCATTGAATTCCATTGTGTAAATATACCATAGTTTTTTGATCCATTCATTTATTGATGGGCACCTAGGTTGCTTCCAGCACTTGGGTATTGTAAATTGTGCTGCTATGAACATTGAGGTGCATAGGTTCTTTTGGATTGTGTCCATACTACCCAAAGCAATTTACAGATTCAATGCAATACCTATTAAAGTACCAATGGCATATTTCACAGACACTGAACCTACACTTCAAATATTTATATGGAACCAGAAACAAATAGCTGCTGCAATTTTGAGAAAGAAGAGCAAAGTGGGAGGGATCACAATACCAGATAACAAACTGTATTACAAAGCCACTATATTCAAAACGGCCTGGTACTGGCATAAAAACAGGCATATGGATCGATTGTTTCTTCTAATGAATCCATGAGACTGACCTCTAAACCAAGGGTTAGAAGGGAGTTGAGGGCTAGGTGAGAAGGATGAAGGGATTACGCAAAGAAAAAAAGAAAGATTTACAGACACAGACAATGGTATGGGATTGCCAGAGGGAAGGAGTGCGGGGAGAGGTAGAGGAGGTAAGTGCTGATGGAAGGAGACTTGACTTGGGGTGGTAAACAATATAATGTACAGGTGAACTATTGTAGAACTGTATATCTGAAACCTATATAATTTTATTAACTGATGTCACCTCAACAAAGTCAGTAAATTAATTAATTAAATAATTATATAAATATACCAATAGTCAGCAAACTATAGCACTTGGACCAAATCTGGTCTGAAGGCTATTTCTATAAATAAAGCTTTATTGGAACCTAGTCACACCCATTCCTTTCCATACTGCACATGGCTGCTTTCACTGCAAAGGCGCAGGGGAGTAATTACAACAGAGACCATACAGCCTGCAAAGCCTAAAATATCTCTGGCATTACCTTTTACCGGAAAAGATTGCTGAACCCTACTATGAACAATAGAGAGCCTTTTAAATTTATATCTTCCTCACATGGTATTAAATACCAGTTATATGATAACAACTCCATAAACTTCAGTCTTGTTTACTTAGCTGTATACAATGAGTTCTGTCCAGAAGGTGTTCAGCTATGTAATAAGAAAAATAGAGACATTTACTGAAGACGGTACAAGATACAAGAAATATTGTACATAGGACAATGACACCTCAGTCTCCTTACAAGTAGGCAACTTGGGACCTTACACAGTTCTCTGATCTTTTTTGATTGCAGCCCATACATGTTCAACACTCTCAGGTGTTCTGCTTGTTGCAGGCCTTCCAGAACTTGGATCACTTTTAACAGATTCTTGACTATCTTTGAAGTATTTGTGCCACACATAACTCCACACTCGTTGCATTGCTTCCAAAAGCCTTCTAAATCATCTGGATAGTTTCCGCAGAGGAATGTTCAAGCTCAATGCAAAATTTGATGCAGATTCGTTGCTCTACTCGCTCAGTCATTTTGAATGCGACAGCCACACCGTACACATGCTCACTCAACAGTGTCTACCACCCCCACTGGCTAGTACAGTGAAGTCATCATTGTTCACACATGCACATTCCAGTCCACTCTCCTTGGCTGCCAGGTTATATTGATGTCATGCAAACTATTCTCATTATATTTATAATGGCTGGACTTTTTTTGGACTGACCTTGTATCTCTGTTAGGCATCCTAAATTTTACATGTCCAAAATCAAATCCCTGACATTCCCCTGTGCTCTTCCTCCCCTGCACGACTTTCTTCTGGTAGTGTCCCCCATGCCAGCAAATGGAATCCTGCCCCTTGCCCTTACTCAAGTCAAACATTTTAGGGGCATCCTTGGCTTCTCTCTTCTTCTCAGTCTCCATGTCTTTTCCACCAAAAACCTAAAAAATAATGTATCTAGAATCCATGAATAAGCAATGGAACATGACCAGCTTCCCCTCCATGGAATAAACTCTCAATTATGAGGAAGAGTCAGTCAGTGAATGTTAAAGTCATTTTCACTGGGAAGCTTGGCATGAAGTTTTTTCAATAACTCAGGCTCAGACAGTCCGCTATCTTTGTTGTGACTCTTGATGTTTTCTTATCTTTACAAGAAAAGGAAACATGCTAGCCTTCTTCTAGTAAAGGCCTCTGGATTAAACTCTCAGAAGGAAACCGACCTTACCTAATAAACTCGCCAGAACTTAAAAGGACGTGGAAGAGAATAACAAAACTAATGTGCTAATCAGTTCAATAAATGGCTGGAGCAGACCTTAAATCAAATAAAAGACAGGAAAGGATGCCTTATGTCAGAACTTTGAGATGCACAGTGATAAGAAAACATTTCCTTGGTTTTGAATTGCTGAGGGGAAAACTGTAGTCGATTCAGGGGAAGTAACCTGACCATCAAGAGACACCACTGGCAGTCTTTAAACGGGAGATGTCCTTTTTCTTTCTGTCTTTTTCTGGAGTTGATGGAAGTACTCATACGGCAAGTGGCAAGGTATCTCATGCTTCCTTCTCATTAGCTGCATGATCAATGGGAAGCCTGCCTCCTGGGAACTGGCAATTCTCCCATCCAGGCTTCTAGTTCAGGATATCCAGTTATAGGCAAAATCAGAAAGTAAGTGAAGGTTTTCTGTGTCAAACATCCATCAGCCTCAAATTCCCCTTGACCACCTAATCAGCGGGGAAGCCGTGTAGAACAATATAAAACCAATTCTTACCACTGCGTTAGCAATCTAACGCATTTTCCTGCCTGACCTCTGATTTTCATTCTCAAAGGGAGCAGGCAACATTTACATAATTAGATGCATTTCAAAATGTGGACTTGCAGTTTGAATGTGCCCTGCATGGAATGCAGTGGCAGTGATGTCCCTGAAAATGAAACTGCCTGCCTCTCCAAGCTGCCAGAAATCAGTCCAGGTTAGTGGGAAAGAGCTCTGGTTCCGCCTTTTCTCTAGGAGGAGCATCCAACACTAATGTGTCTTTCTACGTAAGAAAGCAGGTACGTGAGCCCACAGAGGAAGCCCCAGGAAGATGCAGTTGGCGGACTATATCGCCCCATTCTGTCATTCCCCCGCATCAGCTCTGCCCGCAGGCAGGTGCTACAAGCAGACTATGACCCCCGAAGGCTTTGAGAAAATCTTTGCCAGGCAGAACTGCTACCCCGCAGGAGCCCCTCACTCTAGCAACTGGACAAATCCATGATATGGGTCACTCTACAAGCTCTTCGATAATTCAATGCCTAGACAGGAGGGGGAAAGGAAGAGAATATTTCCCTAAATCAAAATGGACTTACAAGGAACAATAACCAAATGCAAGGTACGGTCACTTCATTGGACCTTATTTGAACCAACCAACTCTACAAGACCTCTGGAGAAGAATAGTAAAATTTGAATATAAACTGTATAGTAGAAGACATTAAGGAATTAGTGTTACTTTTTTAGGTGTGAACATGTATTATGGCTATGTAGGAGCATATTCTTAATTTTTGATGATGCATATAAAGAATTAAGGAGTTGTACCAGTTTCCTAGGGCTGCCATTACTCACCACAAACTTGTTAGTTTAAAACAACAGAAATTTATTCTACCACAGTTCTAGAGGACAGAAGGCCAAAATCCAGGTGTCAGCAGGGCTGTTCTCCCTTCTATGGCTCTAGGGGAGAGTCCTTCCTTGCTGCTTCTAGCTTCTGGCAGCTTCAGGCATTCCTCGGCTCATAGCTGTGCTAATAACTTCCATCTCTGCCACCATCTGCATGTGGCCTGTGTCTCACCTGGGCCCGCCTGCTGCTCTTCTGTCTCTGTCAAGTCTCCCTCTGCTTCTCTCTTATAGAGATACTTGTCAGTGGATATAGAACTCCCTAGGATAATCTAGAATGGTCTTTTCCTTTCAAGATCCTTAAATTCATTACATCTTCCAAGAACCCTTTTCCAAATAAGGTAACATTTAATCCTTTACCATAAAAGGTAATAGTCACAGGCTCTGGGGACTAGAATATAGACAGAACTTTTTGGGGGGGCCACCATTCAACCTACTACAGGGGTGATGTATCATTACCTGAAATTTACTTAAAAATGATTCAGTAAATGTGAATGTGGATGAAATAGATCAAACAAAAGGTTAATGACTGAGAAATCTAGGTGGTAGGTATATGGGAGTTCATTGTACTATTTCTTCTAACTTTGTATGCTTAAAATTTTCATCATACATGAAATTTAAATTCTTCATGTTGTCCAGAGAACCTCACTTAGGGAATTACTTCAGTGTAGGAGACAGGATCACGGGCCCTGGGTCAGAGTGTCTGGGTTCACATCCTGCCAGGCTCAACATTTACCAGCTGTGGGATCTTGAGCCAGTTACTCAGTTTTTTCATTTATAAATTGGAAATAATAATAATACTAACTTTGGACAGTTGTGAGATTAAATGAAACAGTGCCCATGAGCTACCTGGTGCGTAGATGGGCCTGGCAAATATTAGCATTATTCATTATTACGTTGGCTTTTGTGGGATTTCCACCTCTAAAGATTTCACTTTAAAATATAATTACTCCTCTTTGGGGAAGAGGGAGGGGAGTTTAAATCTTACCCTAGTATCTAACACACACAAAAAGATCCTTTGCAGTTAGAACCTCTGCACTGTTAGCTAAAAGAAGCAGGCTTAGGAAGGAGACATCGGGTGTCCCCAGTGTGTGGTTAAATGCGGGGGTAGGAAGGGACACAGGGAGGAAGGTAGTTGCACAGGCTGGAGGGAAAGAGTGAGGCAGCGACTGGGGAGAAGGGGAGATCACAAAAACAAGGGCAGCTCCTGTAGACTTTTAGGCAATCCCTACCAGCTATTGTTCAGAGCCCAATTTTTAGCCATGATGCTGAAGGAGTTAATGCAAACTCCCAAAGTACTTATTATTTCTAGGAAGCTGCTACAATGCTAAGTGACTATGACTCAGCCTAACTGGAAACGTTATTTCTCAGGACTCTCTTCATGCTGAAACACTTACTTAAAGCAACTCCCTGTACCTCATGAGGAGGTTGTTGCTTGTGGAGTGTTGGCGGAGGCTCGGGAGTGAACCTGCAATTAGGGAAGCCCATTGTTCCAGCTGGGAGTGGAGCGAGCCCAGCTCAGGCGCAGTGCCAGGGCCGCTGCCTCCTCCTCCCACACCTCAGGGTGTCAGAGCATCTCCAGGCAATTCTCACTTTATATTTAGGGTGTCGTTTCATTTTTAGATCAAGAGCATGAAGGCTTTCGCCTCCTTTACTTCTCACTTAGCGTCACACTTTCTCTCAAGCTCTCACAGTCATCAAACATGTGCAAGACCGGGAACAAAAGAAATGAAAGAACTGCCAAGAAAACTTAAAGATGAAACCAGCAAGGGCAAGAGGGATGAAATGCCAAGGAGACACACAGCTCCCTGAAAAGGTCCAGAACTTTCTTTAGAGAAATCTTTGGAACCTCTCCCTTGTGTTGTCACTTTTTAACTCCCCACTACATGAATTAAAATGATAAACAAAATAACACGTTTCAAAGTTGAAGTTCTAAATTGTATAAACAGTGGGACTAAAAGTTAACGTGATGAAAAATATCTGCAGATACAGTAGTATTAGATAGGATAAGGATCTCAAGGCCTGGGCCACTGTGAATGTTATTTCTTGCTAAGTGTTAAAATACAGCATATTACTTTACAGATACACAGGGTGAGCTGACAGGTCCTCAACTGAATAAAAGCAGTCAACTGCAAAGAAGAAATCAACAGGTAATTGACCAAATAGTGTATATAACAATACTAACCTTCCTTCCCGGAGGCAGAGCTTTGGATAGGAATCCCATCTCCTTTACTTGCTACAAGGAAATAAAACTGCTTTGTGACAACCATGTCTCCTCTTGAGTAGAGCATCCCAAGCGGTGAACCCCTTGAGTTTAGTAACAGCAGGACTGAGACCCAGCATTACCGACAAGCTCCCAGGTGATGTCAATGCTTTTGGGCCACAGGCCACCCTTTGAGTTGCAAGGTATAGAAACAGTTCTCAAACCTGGCTACAGTTTGAACTTTCCAGGGGAATGTAAATAAGACTGTTGCCCCAAAGATTCTTATTTGTTCTTGAGGGTATCAGAATTTTTTAAAGTTCCTCCGTGTTTTTAATCTTCAGCAAAGTTTGAGAACCAGTGGTATAATGGTTATCGATTTCCTGGAGGTCATGCGGGGGTGGGGAGCAGATTCGAAGTACTTAGTTCAATACCAAGTGACTCTACTGGCTGAATCTTAGAATTTTCTGAAGAACTTTTAAATAATACATAAGATGGCTTTGGACATACTCATGGAAGTCCAAACTTAATTGGAATGCCCAGATATTGAAATATTTCAAATCTCAGTTGATTCCTATATGCACCCAGGCTAAGAATCATTGTTGTAGATGTGGCAAGAAGAAACTAGAAAACATCTTTATAAGAGGAGTAGATGTAACTTACAGGAAAAAAATATGATGGTTATTAATACACATATATAGTACAGCAACTGCTTGCTGTGGTATTTTGTAATAATAAATCTAACTTTGGGATAGGTAATGGTGGGATTAAGCATGGGTGTACATTACCACATCTATATTTAAACCTCTCCCCACCCTCACCTTTAATCTGCTTATTTGAAGAGTTAAAACAGCACAGTGTTTTGCACTTGTAATGGGTACAAGATCAGTGAGTAATGGCCTGTCAATAAACACAATACTATAACTTTCCCTTGGGTGGATTCCATGCTGACACAATAAAAGTATAGCAGTGATAAGAGTAATTATACTATAAAGCTATGAAGGAAAATCACAAGACAGTCCTGGAAATATTGAGTGACACGGGGAGGCTGCAAAAGTGGGACCTGATCAGTATCCACATCCAAATTGGCAGAGCCTAAGATGGGATGAACCTATGGGCATGAGGTTTGGGTGGGGAACATTACAGCCTCTGGCATAAGTGCACCTTGAACACATGTGGAAAAGACACATCCTGGACTTGGCTCTAAAGAATGGACAGAAATTGGCATAGGTGGAATTTCTATGTAAACAGTTTATATTCATGATCATTACATAATTAAGACCATAAGTATCAACCTCTAATGAGAAGAATGTTTAAAACATTCATCATGTAGCTACCCAATTTTGGACAGGAGAATTATAATAGAAAGTGGATATAAGAAATCCTGGAGACTATTTAAAAATATCCTGAGTGCATGCCCCTCAAACAGCCATGCCTAAGTTGAACGTAAATGTGAGTACCAGAATACCGTCCATTTATTTTTGTTTATTTTTTTAAATTTTTTTTATTTTATTTTAATTGTTGTTCTTGTACAGTTTTCTGTCTTTTGCTCCCATTCCAGCCCACCGCCCCAGCCCTCCCCACCTCCCTCCCATTTCCACCCCCACTAGTTTTTGTCCATGTGTCCTTTGTACTTGTTGCTCCAAACCCTTCCCCTTTTCCCCTGAAATTCCCTCCCCTCTCCCCTCTGGTGACTGTCAGCCTATTCTCAATTTCAGCATCTTTGGTTATATTTGCTTGTTTGTTCGTTCTGTTAATTAGGATCCTGTTAAAGATGAGATCATATGGTATTTATCTTTCACCTCCTGGCTTGTTTCATTTAGCATAATGCTCTCCAGTTCCATCCATGCTGTCACGAAGGGTCGGAGCTCCTTCTTTCTTTCTGCTGCATAGAATTCCATTGTGTAAATGTATCATAGTTTCTTGATCCATTCATTTACTGATGGGCACCTAGGTTGCTTCCAACTGGCACAGTGAATGAGGACAATGGAGAGGACAGCATGAAGCTTGACTCTATGAGAAAACAGTGGCTTGACATAACTAAGGATGAATACAAAAGGTGTGGACAGAGACACTCACTCAAGCATTATCTGTAATGTCAATAAATTGGAAATTACCTATATGTCCAATGATAGGGTATTTGGTTTATTTTTGTTTTGTTTTCTTTTTCCCTCAACTTTATTGAGGTATAATTGACAAATAAAATTGTATATATTTAAAGTATAAAACATATGATTTGATATATATTATGAAATCATCACCATAACCAAGTTAATTAACATATTCATTGGGAATTGGGTTTATTAAATTAGGGGGTATTGTATCCTATGCAATCATTAACTATCATAATGTAATGGAATATTTATTACTATGGGGAAAAATAAGGATGAAATGTTGAGTGAAAATGAGATACAAGGATTATGTACAATATGATTCTAATTGTATTAATACATAGGAAAGGGGTTAGGAAGGTATAAATCAAATAGTGAATAATAACTGGGGAGATTATAGGTGATTCCATGTGTCTTCATTAGAACTTCTCAATATTTTCTGAGTTTATCACATATGTATTTACATTGTAATAAGAAAAAATACATGGCTTAAAAAACAAAGCTTGCCTGAATAAAAAGAAAAATATGATAGGTCAAATGTAAAATGAGAATTAGGAAGTGTAGGAATTTGTGGAGCACCCCTTGTGTTTATCCAACAAGAAGAGGTCTTTTCTGCCCTAGAAGGGAGGGAAATTTGTGGCAGCACATGAAAATGACAGAAGAAAGCAGATGATCAAGAAATAAAGGTAAATACCAATGAATTCTTGACTTTGGTCATCTCTAAAAAGAAGCAAGAAAAGTGTTGATCACGAATCACCTGGAAACAGGCAGATTGGAGGAATGTGGCCACATAGAATCATTAAACACTGAGCATGGAAACAAGGCCACAGGAGGATATCGAAAAGTAGCAAACGAGGAGGCGGCCAGCCCAAACATCAAATGCAGGCGGTGTCTGCTAATTTACTGTCCATTTGTGGCTGTTAGCTGTGATCTCTGTGCCCAGGGTGCTAGAGGAGAAGTACCCAGATGAGCTTGCTGTTTCCCTTGGAAGCTCAGAGAGGTAGAGAAAAGGAAGGCTATTGAACTGGACAAGAAAGTCTGACTAAATCCAGCAAACACAAGCAACGAACGGAATGCACATACCAGGAATCAGAGTAAGAATGAGCCAGGGTATTAAGAGGGAAGGGAATGATAGCTAGAGAAAGGAAGGGAGTGCTCGGTTCAAACAGGGGCCATTTGTCAATGCCCAGCTGGTCCACAGGCAGAATAACTAGATGGAGGGCAGCCATAGAAGAGGCATCTCTTTCATCTAATATGGAAGCACATGATCCAGCTCTTGAACTGAGAGTGAATTGGGCTCCTCATTGTGCTTTGCTAAGAGCCCACATCCTGAAAAAGTGAAACAGCAAATACAAGCATGCACATAATCCATTGGCATCAAAATAAAGTTAAAGGAAAATATAAGCAGAAAAACAGGACTTGCCAGCAATGAGATGCTTCTCAAGGGGGAAAAAAAAGTTATATAGTGAACATTCTAAGGACATAAACATATTGAAAGCACCCAGACAACACCTTGCTTATGTTGGCTTCAGGTTGCTTGTGAAGAAGATTACAAAAGCTTGGGACACACTGTTTGATACTTTGAGAGCTAGAATGAGAAGTACATTCTATTTTTGATCAGGGACAAGGGACATGAGTGTCAATCTCTATGTGAGGCTGGAAAACACACTGAGACAGCCAGAAAAGACACATGAGTAATACTAGTGACATTGAACAATCTTCTTTGTCTAAGTACATGCTGGAGACCTTAGGGTTTCCTGATAGCAGCAGAGTAATCACACCCTCTCCACATCAGATTGATTCCTCTGTCACACGCGCCTAGGGACTGTGAAGAACCAGGGAAAGTAGCTAGTAATAGCCTTAGACTCATTGCTTGAGTCACAAAAAAGTAGAATTTTGAATCATCTCTTGCTTGCGTATTTTTTCTTTTTACTCCTCCTTCCCACCCAGGGAGTGCTTGTCTCAGTCACAGGGAGGAACCTCCATCCCCCACTGTGTCGGATGCAGAAATCCAGCTCCTTCTCTTCTTTGTAACATGCAGAACTAGGTGCCCTTTGACATACATGGTGGACCAGTCCAGTGAAACTCCACGACCCACAGCAGTCACAGCCACCGCGTGAAACAGAGAGGAGTGGTGTCTCCACCCAACTCCAGTTCTGAAGTCTTTGTTTTGTGGCCTCTTTCACTAACCACATTTCTTTAACGTCATCAGGCTGACCCTTCTCTAATTACACTCGGACAGACTACTCGAGCGCGGGAAACAGATCCAAAAGGAATCCAGGGCCATTTGTGAACAAGTGGAGATGATCCCCGTGGCGACCTGAGACTCACAGCCAGGGCCACGCACTTCAGAGTCCCCAGGTTATGTGCACGGTCCTTCTTATTCTCTATTAATTGATGAGCCCACATTCCTGAGGGCAAAGAAGAGGATTCTTTCGGGTTTTTCCCCTATTACTGACTGCCCCCGACAAGCTCTTGGGGTAACTGCTGGTCGTTACTGTGTCCTGTGGATTTCTCCCGTAGTTACTCACGCGGGTACAAATTCTGTCTTCCCACCCCAGCAATATTGCTCATAATGATCCGGTCACTGTGGTCTTCCCTAGTTTGCAGAGTTTTACTACATGACCAGTAACCGGGAGTCACGCGCTTTTCTCTTGAATTATCTCTGGTGTTTCCGCTTCACTCAGGACACTCATCTGCCTCCACCTTTCTGCTACGACTCTGCACTCCTTTCCAGATGGTAGGCTCCTGATGCAAAGTCTGTTGAACTGAGTTGATTTAATTTGGTCTGCTAGAAATGGTTGGATTTCATAAAGACGTTAATTCTTTTGACTAAAAAAGAGTATATTAGATGAGATAGGGTACATTTAGGGTGGTATGGCAGTACACATGAGAGTATATTAGAGAAAAATTAAAATAAAAAATGTGTAACTACAACAGGAAAACATGCATTATACCACCATTTAGAGATAAAGCTTGTTATCCTTTTGAAGTTTACTTTCTCACTCCCTAAAACACTGAAATCAAAATATTTACTTTTTTCCCAAATAAGAAATTATGCCAAGATCATTTGTGAAATCATCCTTGTTCTCCTAAATGATTTGAGTTGTCACTTGTAGTGAATTGAAATAATTTTTTATCATATTGGAAGAGTTGAAATGTCACTTTAACTACATTGAAAAAGTAGTCAAAAGTAGCAGTCTCCACTTCCTCACCTCTCATTCCACTAAGAATCCCGTACACACCAGCCTCATCGGAGGCTGCTCCTTTCAAGCTTAGGCAGTGACCCATGTTTTGCTCTTAGTTCACTTAAACTCCTAGCAGTGGTTATCACAGTTGACTACCCCTCCCCGACATACTTTCTTCTCTAAGCTCCAGTACCTGGCAGGTGTTCCTGCAGCCTCAGCAGCTACGTCTTCCCTGTTTCTGTTTTTGCCTTGCTCCCCTTCTTCCTGCCCTCCACATGTCTCAGTTCCCAGGGCTCCGTTCCAGCCCTCCTTTGCTTCTCTAATGTTCTCAGGTGTGCCCTGGCTTTAAATCAGTGTACTGGTTATCACCTGCATGGTTGTCTCGAGCCCAGCTTCTCATCAGAGTAACAGATGTGTCTATGCTATGGCCTACTGATCATCCCGTCACAATGTCTGACAGATATCTAAAACTCAGTGTATTCAAACTCCTTGCTTCCCTATATGAAGCCCAATCCTGGTCTTCCTCCAGTCTTCCTAACATACCATTTACCAAGCTCCTGTTGCCCATAACTAGGAATTATCCTTGATTCCTCTCTTTTCCTCAGTATCCCAATCTAATTATATAAATATAAATGCTTTGGCTCTTCCACCAAAACATATTCCAAATCCATCCATTTTTTTCCAGTTTCTGTACTACCACCTTAATCCAACCACCTTCATCTCTACGGAGTCCAACAGCTTCCTAACTGGTCACCTGCCTCCCTGCTGGCGTCTTTACCATCCCATCTACAAATAGAAACCAGAGTGATCTTTGTAAGTTACAAATCAGACTGCGATACTACTCTGCTTAAAAACCTCTCCATGTTTTCATATTATATTTAAAAAATAAAAGTCAAGCTCCTGATCTTGGGTGCTCAGTCCTACAAGATCTAGCTCCTTCAAGCCCACACTGTACTATTGCCTGTTGGCCTACTCTGCTCCACCCGCACTGGCCGCCTCTGTTTCTTAAACATACCAAGTCTGATACCTTTGAGAGACACATGATATTCCCTTACTCTGAAAGTTTCTTTCTCCTTAATTATACAGGGCTCACTCCTTCTAGCGATTCATTCATCAGCTTAAATGTCCCTCCTCAAGTCTCTATTAGGCAACCCTACGTGAATTATCTTTATTTTTCTTATTTACTTTTAGTATTTTTGTGCATTGTCAGTCTCTCCAGCAGAATGTAAAGAGAGACAGAACCCTGTCTAGCACACTCAGGAATCTTGTCTTCACTGACTACTGTTTAGGACATGGTTTTTGAATGAATGAATGAATGTACCACAGTTGACATTTTTACCTATGCTTATGTTATCTTTTCTATTCTAATGATCTATTTTCTACCAAACAAGTAAACAAGCAAAAGAGAAACCAAACACACCATTTCAAAGGCTGCAGCTATTTCATACCTTTTAATATCTGATAGGAATAATGGACGTTCTCCCTCGCTGTTCTCATTATTGTTAACTTTCTTAGCCAGTATTGCCTGGATTCTCCAAATTATCTGGAAATGTAGTGTATATTTCTTGATTTACTCAGTTTTCATGGTTTTCAGCATAAAGATTCTATATTTCTTATTCAGTCTAAGTGAGTTCATACTTTTCTTGCCACTGTGAACGTTATACACCCTACACCAGAAGAGGTCATGCATTTAGGTCTCTGTCTGGCCTTTAAAGGCATCTGAGTTTGCACATGTTGATATACAAAAAAGCTAATATTTTTTCTGTATTTATAGTCTATGCATTATTCGTACTAGACTCTTTCATTGGTTTAGATCTTTAACTAATTCCCTTTAGTTTTCTAGATAGAATACCATATCACCTGCAAAAAATAATTTGCTTTTCCCCTTTCCAAGAATTAAACTTTTTATTCCCCTTCTCCTCCTATTCTGGTTGCAGCTAGTAGAACTATCATAACAATATTAAATAGTGATGGGTGTTCTTTTGGCTCATACATGACTTTAGTGTGAATGCTCTGGTCTCCCTATTAATTATGCTGTTAGACGCTGGTTTCAGATCAATTTTCTTTATCATATTAAAAATAACATAACCATCTTTCCCAGGTTAAGGGCTTTCTTTAAAAGTTGGGAATGGATCTGGAATGTTATCACACACCTTTTCTACAACTGAAATGTACGCATCAGTTTCTTCCCAGAACCTGCTGACGTGAAAGGCAGTGCAGCTGCTTGTTGGAGTGTGGCTCTGGGGGCAGATCGCCTGGATCCAAGCCTGGCTCTGCCCTGGCTTCAACTTCCCCAACTGTGAAAGAGGTACAATAATGGGATCCATACATTCTCATTTATTGTTGCGAAAATTAAGTGAGTTACCACATGAACAGATCTTAGAATCCCATGTAAGTGTTTGTAATTGCTCTTCAACCCTGATAGTAACCCTACTTTGCCATGCCCTCTTAATATACTGCTGAGTTTTCTCATCTACATTTAGAAGTGGTAACAATGTCCAGGGTTTTGCTGCTTTTTTTTACATTATTCATTTTTTTCAAGGTTAGTATAAAAACTATATGGCATTTATAAAATGAATTGTAAAATTTCCCATTTTTCCCTGTGCTCAGGAACAACTAAAAGGAACTGGGAGTGATGCCTTTCTTGAAGGTTTAAAAGAACTCACTCAAAATTTCCAAGACCAGTTTTCTTTTTTTTAAATATTTTTATTGGTTTTAGGGTTTTTTTAAAGATTTTATTTATTTTTAGAGGGGAGGGGAAGGGAGAGAGAGAGGAGAGAAACATCAATGTGTGGTTGCCTCTCACACGCCCCCACTGGGGACCTGGCCTGCAACCCAGGCTTGTGCCCTGACTGGGAATCAAACCGGTGACCCTTTGGTTCTCAGCCCACGCTCAATCCACTGAGCCAAACCAGCCAGGGCCCAAGACCAGTTTTCTAAGGCAACATTTTAAAAACTTGAAATTTTTTCTATAGTTATCAAGTTTTCTACTTCTTCTGAAATTAATTTAGATGACTAATACTTTCCTGAAAATGTTTTGAATGTTTTAATGTATTTCTCTTTTTCCTTCAATATAAATCTATTTATAACCACCATCGTACCTCATTTCCCATTCAAAATTTCAGCTGTTTGAATTCTTTCTTTCTTTGATTAACCTAGCTAGAAACTTACTTATTAGTTATTTTCCCCCAAACAACCAACTTTAAGTTTATTTTCACCCCACCATCTATTTTCTGGTACATTAATTATTGTTTTAGTATTTTAGTATTCCTGTTTTCTGATTTTCTTAGAGTTCCTTTATTGTTCTTTTTCTAACATCTTGTGTTGAATGCTTAAATTATTTTAATTATTTGCTCTTTAATAATGAAAGTAGTGAATGCTATGGATTTTTCTCTGACTACAGAAGAATATACTTTTCTACTTTTATTTTCTTCAGGTTTTTATAGATGAGTTTTAAATACAACATGTACATATTCAAAGCCATTCCATATTTCTCTTCTTGACTGATTAAGAAGAAAATTACATCTTAAAAGAAAAGAATTTAGCATGCCTCCTATTCATTCCTACTTTTGCTAACATAATTTAGGGATGTAGGCACAGGTCATTGTCTTAAATGTTCAGGTTTCATAGTATGTGTTTTCTATTTTCAGTGGTCCCCACTTGGCCTTCTATAATAAAGCTTCCCCACTCTTGATATCTTAACTTTTCTTTATTTTTATTGAGGTCTGAATAGACCTTCAAAGTTCATAGATGGTATAATTTTCTAAGCTCCTGCATATGCAAAGAAGCAAGCCCTTCTATTTTCTTCATATGAGACAGGCTGCCTTGATGGGAATAAAATCTCTTCTAAGTCAAAATCCCCTAACCTCAAAACTCTTAATTTGTACTGTCCAATGCGTAGGCACTAACCACATGAAACTATTTAAATTTAAATTAATTAAAATTAAATAAGAAAAATTCAGCTACTAATCACATTTCAAGGGCTCAGCACCTACCTGTGGCTCACGGCTGCCCTGCAGTCCAGCAAGAGACGCAGACCGGTTCTATCACCATGGCAAGTTCCCCCGGGGAAGCGCAAAGTCCAGACACTGATGCACTGACTTCCAGAGTTCAGAGACGGTTGAGAACACCTGCCTTTTACTCCCTTATAGGACAAAAATTTTTCTACCTAGAGATTGTAGAATTTTAAAATTTCACTTTGTAATTATGTAGATTTCAGTTTAGAATATCAATTTGCACGTGCAAAGCAGTCTCAGCTCAGGAAAACTGTTTTCAATTACATCTTTAAAAATTGCTTTCTTTCCTCCAGCAATTCTAGCTTCTTCTTTGATTTGGGTTTCTGTCTTCTGCCCCTTTTTTCTCATGTCATTTTCACCTTTGTTTCTTATTTTACCTTTTCAGGAAACGTTCTCAAGTTAGTCCTTCACATCACTGAGCTTATTTCCTGTGTACCAGGTTATGTTTTTTTTTTCCTGTAACAATGTAGATTTTAATCCTTCTATTTTATTTTAGTTCTTATAATTCCTTCTCATCAGATTCATCTACTTCTTGGTCTCATACTGCTGTCTTTGTTTCTTAATCTATTTCTCTGTATTACTTTTACTTCCTGTCTCATAGAGACCATATTTTCTTGATGTTAATTGGAAATTCCAGGCAATTTCCTGAACTTTTTTCCCCAGGATCCTACACTTGGTCATTTCCAGTGATAAGCAGTCTCTGACCTCCAGGACAGCATGACACTATCTTTCCTGTATTTGCACTATTTTGCCATGGACTCTGTTTTTTGTTTGTTTTTTAGTTATCCTTAAATAAAGAAAAAAAGCTTATATTTGACAATAGAGGATTGCATATTGCTCATCTCTTTTTTCTTGTTAACTGCAAATATTTAAATCTTCCTTTGGAAACAGGTGATGATGTTCACTGTCCCAAGTCCAATTCCGGGCTTTCACAGCCTCCTTCTTTACCTGCCCCCCCCACCCCGCCCTGCCCCCGCTTTGTGGTGACTCCACCTCCTCGGATATAACAAGCCTCTGGCCACATCCCTTACAGGCCCATGGTTTCCTGGGCTTTGGGGCTTGCTCCCTTAAATGTCATGGAGGATAGAAGTCAACTTGGGCAATGCTCAGGAAGCTTCCAGAAGCAGCAACTGTGTTGTGGAGCTGTGTCTCCATAATTTCTGGATGGAGCGAGATGGTTTATAGTCTCTGAGTGACAGTCTCTGTCGCATGATTTACTTCTTCTTTTTGTTAACTGGTTCTGAGAAGATGGGTTACGTAGCAGATACTTGTAAAGGACTAATAATGCTCACTAGCACCATTAGTCTCCAAAAATTAGTTGCTGAGGTCAATTCTTCAGCCTTCATTGGCATTGAAAAAACCTTCCTTTCAAACAATAGCCATAGATTAATATATGGGAAGCCACATATTAAGCATTGGGAAAAGCTGGAAAAGTGTGCAAATACTCAGCATATGTGTTTTATGGTGTAAATATGGGGATGTTTACAAAGAAGTCACATATTTCTCTCTCGTGTGTGCTCTCCAGCTTCTTCCCCCAATTCTTTGTTTCCACGCTCTCTCAGCCAAGTTTGCTCGTGGACTGAATGGTAAAGTCCACTAGGGGTGTAAGACTACCATTGCACACTCTTTTTATTTGTGAGGCAGTGCTGAACAGCAGGAAAGAATGTGGGGTCTGGAGGCAAACTAAGTTCTCAGTCCCAGCCCATGTGCTCACTAATCTGCGTGGTCTCAGTTTCTCATTTATAAAATGGGGTATTGACAGTCCTGTCTCAAAGAATGGATGTCAGGATGCTATGAGATAATACAGGTCAGAACAATGCCTGGGAAATAATGGGCAATCCATCAGTATTAGTTACTATTGTTGTTAATATCATGCTATGAGACAAGTACATTTTTCCTAGAAAATAAATTCGCTGACTATTTAGTCATGCATGATTTCTTTCAGGAAGATATGATGGACTATTTGAAATAATGCTATTTTTCCAGGGTTGTAAATTTCTCAGCAGTGAGACCATGACACCTTTTTTTTTTTTTTTTTTGGTTGCACTAGAAAACAGAAAATAAGAGCTCTAACTTTGAATAGAAAGCCTCTCACTGGGACCATAATCACTATTTTATTTTAAATAATAACAAAATTAAAGACAAGGAAAAATGCCTTCTCACACCAATATCACATGCCTTGAACACATCCTAATTGTTTCATTCTTCTTTTGAATAAAACAACAAGCACTATGTTAATACGCCCAAAGGCATCCTGGATGGTGTGCTTCTGGGGGGAACTGCGTTGCAAGCGCTGGACCAGGCTGGCAGGAAGCACACATTCTGCCGTTCCTCCCAAAATAGAAAACCTATTTAGCACTTTGTAAAACATGCTAAATGAAGTTTGCTCTCTCCTGCAGATAGAAATTTCACTTCATTTTGTGCCAGAGAAATTTTTGAAAATTGCATGAGGAGAGAGCAATTTTTGGCACTTTGGCTAGGAGTACAAAATGCTAGCAAATGGTGCTGAAAGGATCTTAAGTGTAATGTTGGAATAATATTCACACAACCCTGCCTGCATCTTCATTTTTAACCACCTATTTACATATTCACAGAAAAAAATGCTTAGCAGTTACTTGCCTAAAGGGGCCTATTTAAGGGGAAAATGGCATTCACACTTTTTGAATGCATTAGTCAAGAAGGTTGCTGTGAATAACAATTCATAAAGAAAAATACCATTTCGGCTACCATAGAAAAATGTGAAAGGATAGAGGTGGAAGAATTGTGGACATCAGTGGTAGCTCTGGACACAGGGAGAAAAGAAAGAAGGGAAGGCAGTGAGAACCTCATGCTGGAAATTTCCACAAAATAAGTAGATGTTGAGAGAGCCACACAAAGGTTGAACATGACCGACAGAGTTCTAACACAGCTCTCTTCATTTGTGACCATTCGCTCAACACAGGAAGTCTCTCTACAATGGAAGTACCCATCGGCATAATATATATATCATTTCACTCACAATACATTTAACAGCTATCTTCCATGTCCGTGGCACAGCGTTAAAAACTGTGGCATACATGTAGAAGTCTCTATAGATTTCCGGCCCACAAAGAGCTTACAATCAAGTTAGAGAGAGAATGCTGTATTCATGAAACCCCAAAGAGACATTTAAGAGATACAGAGAAGTCACAACCTCTCTCACTGATTGGCTTCTCCCAAAGCAGATTTGAGATTTTAGGAATCTCTACCTGTAGAAAGAAGGTGAAGGAAGTAGGACTGAGTAGAGATCAAACTGCATTTTTTTTTTTTTGCATTTCAATTTTTTTGCAGACCACTGCTGGTGGAGCTGTAATTCAGGCCTGATCGGTGCCTTGGGCCACCCAACAGGGAGGCGCTAAAGCTCACTTTGGCCATCAGAGCTGCCCTAAGTTAGGTGCCAAAATGGAGAATCTTTTTACACCTGCCTGGATCAGTCACTGGACGTGGAAATTCTGATAAGGGCCTAACCTCCATAAAGTTGTCTCTCAGCAGCTGAGGTGGCCTCTTCAGGAAGTAAGCACAGAAGATTCTCTGCCTGTGACCCTCCTCAATGTTGGAGAGCAACGCTTCCAGGAAAGAGACTCTGGGCAGTGCAGCTTCACGCTTACCATCATTCACTCGTACGCTCTTTGAGGACCTCTATTAAAGCATCCATTAACAAAGGCAGATTGAATTTCAGTAGACACCCAGCAGTGACTCATGTATACATATGAGTTAGTGCAGGGATAGCTCATAAACTAATATATTTTTTATTTAAACTAGAATTTAGAAAACTAAGATAATTTTCTGAAGTACAACAAAATATTCAGATGAAAGTATTCCCCAAGCTATGAAAAAGTCATAAAGTCATAAACCAAAGATCTCCTGGTCAGTGGTAGCTGCTTGGTTGTACAAGAAAAATGTCAAAAGCAAACCTGCGATTTTTCTCCTGAGGAAAGAGGCCACCAAACCTCCACAATCAATCGTCTTGCTGGCTTTTAGTGAAACATACAGTTGGTCCAGCATTGCGAGAGCAGTTAGTCTGATTCTTTGACATTTAAGATGGCCAGTTTTGACCGACTCTTTGACAGCCCACTTGGTGTCACAGAAATGCCCATGTCCTTCTGAGCTGCATCCAGCCCAACAGCAAGCTGCTGCTATCAACCCTGCATGAAGGCATCACCAAGAGCACACTTGTCGTGGCAGGCAGCAGCGGAGCTTTGGCAGGTCACTCTGTGCCACATTCCACTGCATTCTCTGGCCCCAGTGTTCACTCCTCAAGAAGAGTCAGACTCAACCAAACTTGTACCGAGTACTGGTCCCGTGCCGTCTCACATACTGCCCTCCTTCGATGCCACCAGCACTCTGTAGTAAATAGTATTCTAATTTCCAGTTATCAGATGAAAAAACCAAGGATGAGAGAGGTCAGAGATCTGAGTTTAAGATTGTTGTATTTTTTGGTAAACAGCAGATTTGATTTGAACATAAGTCTGTGACTCCAAATCCATCCTCCTTCCCAGGATGCATTTAACCCATCCTCCTAACGCTGTCTACCGGTACATCCTATGTGTTTTCGGTAGCCTGTCAGTTCCATGAAATATTAATCATGTTTCCCTAAAAAAGATTCTATGGTCAAACAAATTTGGAAATCACTAAGCTATAAACAAAGTTAAGCAGGGTTGGGTTTTTTTTAAACACAGGAAGTTTCAGAACATGTTCATGCTAATTTCCATTGTGTATCTATAAACAGCTCAAAGGCAGAGGTTTCCATAGCTGACCTGACCACAAAAACCTTTCTCCTATGGGCATCTTGCAAAACTAAGGATCCACAAAACAAATGATGGGAAACTCTGCTACACAAGACTGGATACAATCCTCCTAGCCAGTTGTCAGAAAGTCCTCCTTGGCCTGGCATGTTCACTATTGCCAAACTGATGAGAAGGTTCCAACCTCCTAGGCAAGCTCTCCAGGTAGGGGATGTGGTGGGGAGACACCTAGACAGCAGGTCCTTCCTCTGACTCGGTTGTACCAATGCAACGCTGGGAGGCACAGCCATTTGGGGAGACTGAGTTCAGGAGTTTTTCTAACAGCTTTCTCATGAAAGGATGGAAAGATTTCAAATACTGAAGAAAACAAGGTTATAAATAACAATACCAACACTATGGGGCTGTTCTGTCTCTGAAAGGCTTTACGTAGAATTCCAGCGAGAACCCATTTTCTAAATGAAAAAAGCAAGTGGAGGAACTTACACACATACTCTATTGAGATCTAATATTCTCACCATGTCAAAAAACTGGCCCAACAGCTATCACTATTTCAAAACACATAAATAAATTTTCTGGTTTTTTATTTTTATTTTTTATTGTTTAGCTAGTGGCCTGTTGTGTTCTGTATAAAGTTAGTCCCATCCCTGCAGTTTGATAGCACTTGCTTCCCGGAGTTCATCTGGCAGTGGCTTTGCTATGGTGTGTTCAGGTGTGAGGATCTAGGATTTATGTTTTCATTTGAGTGTTGCCTTTGGACTTCGATGCCTCTGGGTTACTAGGGCTGAGAGGAAAGCAGTTACTCATGAAGAAAAATGAAAGGTGGGTGGGATGAATAACAGCAAAGTCAGGAATCTAAGATGCCACAGTCTCCACGTCCTCCAGAACAGCTTCAAATAGTACGTGGGTGGCAAGTCAAGAACTGGTTTTATTAGTATTGCCGTAAATTTCCTAGACCTCGAAGGAAATGTCACCTCTGTGGCCAGAGTGGTAATAAATTAGGGATCAAGAGAATTTAAAATTCCACACTGGAAAAGGTGTTAGGTTCTTCCTTTAAGATTCCTATTTTTAAAACTTTTATATATGTGATTTTCCATATCTTATTAAACAGCAGATGATAATTTTTCAAAAATAAGCTATTATTACTTAAAAGAAGTATAAGGCAATAACTGAGGAGGTCTCTCTGGAATATCAAATGTAATTCATGTTGGGCAGGCCTGGGAGAACAAAACCATAGACATAGTTGAGAACCAGGTCATGGTGGAAGCCAGAGTCTCTGCTCATGGGTAATAACTCTTGCGATCATCAGCATTGAAAAGGAAGCCTCAACACACAGGGCTGATGAAGAACAAGATAACAAAAGGGTTTAAGATGCAGAAAGATGGGTAAAAGTTTTTACCAAACTTGAAGTCTGGGAAAAGGCTTAAAATTATTTTATCCAGGGACTTTAGGGCACAACGGATGGATCTCATGTTTAAATACTATACATATTTCTACTTTTTAAACTTCATATATCTTCCTATATCTTTTTTCATTTTTCATGGGTTTTGAACAGCATGTAAAATTGAGATAATAAAGTTGTCTGAAAAGACAGACTGTCTCTTAATCTGTAGGTTTGGTTTAAATGCCATTATATCATGAATATTGTGGTAAAATGCATGCATGAGGCAAGTAAACTTTTTATACTAAAATAATATCTGTTGCTTTATTGTTTACTGGCCATTTGCATTCCTTTTCACATTATTTTGTAAATTAATTTATTTTTAAATATATTTTATTGATTATGCTATTATAGTTGTCCAATTTGCATTCTTTATGGAGTGAATTGCCTGGTCATGTCTGTTGCCCATTTGCTATATGAGAGTGTTTGCATTTCTCTTATTGAATTTTATGAGCTAATGCTATGGTAAGACTAAAAGTTAATTATATTCTATATATAGAGAGATTTTGCAATCTATGCATATAGTATATATCTATATATATTTTGGTAAACTAGTTTGGGCATGTTTAGGATGTAAATAAATACCTTCTCTTTTATTTATTTACATAAAAATGGAGGGAAATCACAGAAAAATAATCACCAACCCAAAAAGAAGAGGGACATCTTTATATTCAACTGACCATTTCAAGGTATATGCTGCATAAATAATCCAATCCATTATTTGGGTTATTTCTATTTCTATGGTGACCAAAAAGAAATGTTTAAAACTTGGAAAACACAACAGATTTTGTGTTGATGCTATTTAAAATCCCTAGTAAAATCTAAGCCACCTTAGGAAAACTTTCTTTTTCATCATCAGTTGTGTTTCTCCCCCAAAAGTGTAGTTTTTCCTTTTCATTTCTGAATTGTTTGAGATGTGAAGTGAAGAGCTAATTGTATAATTAAAACACATATACCTATACAGATAATTACTGAAGCATGCATTGAAAAGACAGTCTGTGAAGAGAATTAAAATGTTTCCCATTTTCTTTTTATTTACACTCTTTCTGTCATTCTGACAGGACCATTAATGTTAACATACAAGCATGATCTGGAATTTTCTAGCAGCTGTACCACCATGGTCTGGGAGATTCCTTCATTCTAATAACAATAATGGTAGAAATGGCTAGTGCACCAAGCATTGGGCTGCATGCTTCCGTGCATTATCTGATTCACTGCGACAGCCCTATGGGGACAGGTACTGTGATTAGCTCCATTTTACATCTGAAGTCACCAGAGGTTTAGATAGCCAGTTGATCCAAGTCACATGGCTAGTGAGCAGCAAGGCCATGATTCCTACCCAGGCTTCTCTGATTCCAGACCTATGGGATGACCCCTATGGTACATTGCCTCTCAGAACACTGAACTAAATAATAAAGGAAGTTATCACATTCAGCTTTTAACATAGGAGCAGGTTTGTAACAGAAAAAAGGGAGGAAATTGGACTACTTCCTAAATGTGATTTACTTAACAAATTACGCATCTATGTATCAGGGTCTGTAGAGATGAGTATCTGGCCCTTAAATTCAGATTGTAATAGAGAGACAGATACACAAACAAATAAGTGTTATTTATTTTTCCAGGCAGGAGGGCTTCACAGAGGAGGTGACATTTCGGAGAGGGATGAGAAGAGAAGTAGGAGAGAAGAGGTGTCTGTTTCTCTCTAGGCTATTTGCCCAAAATGAGGAAGTGTGACTGGGTGAGAGACTTGAAGAGAAGTATGAACATTTACATCCAGCTAGATGCTGACTAGAGAAGAGACGGGTATTCGGAGCAACCATGAGAGTGTAGCTGAGAAAGAAAGCCAAATATTTGTCATGGAGCCCATCAGCATGGTTACTTAATGAGTGCAAACAAAGATGATCATCTAAGAAGCCGTCACTCATAGGAGACAAGCGATATAGGTCCCTATCTCTCATTTAATTCTGCAGCATTATAGAATGACCTCACCATCCAGGTTTCATATTTGAGAAGAGGCATCTGAACACCAGGCCGTGGAGCTATTAAGCTCCATTAGAAAGCATCATCCTTCCCCAAGCATAATCAAGGGCCAGGATACAGAAGCTGCATAGTGTGATGGAACCTTGGCATAAGCCTGTCCTGCCAGCTCAGGGTTCATGAGCAAGGGTCACCTGCTCCTTCCCTGGTATGATCAGGGGTTGAGGTCTGTACTTTGAGTCATAGCTGCATGACACGGCAAGCTCGCTGGAAGATTCACCGTGCCAGTATTCATGGTTGTGAAGCACCATGCCCTCCTCTGGCAGGTCAGGAGAGTAGGCTCCACGCCTGGTAGTTGACTAGGAATGACCGACTGCCCTAAACACTAGTGGCTCATCTCTCTTTCCATGGAGCTCTGCAGGAGACCAACTCCTTTTTAGGGAGGCCAGCCAGCAAGGGGTCAAGCTTGGACAAGTTAACTCTTATCTCTTATTCACATTTCTCCCTCAGTCTGTTGACAGAGAGAAAGAGAGGGATCTAGGACCCAGAGACTCCATTTTCGCTGTCATGTGACTAGGCACAGACTGCAGCTTGTATCCACTTCCATTCGTCAGCTGTTGGTACCATCGGTTATTTTACTTCCAGTTTTGAACAGCTTGCGTGAAGTATGTTGGACATACAGTCAATTGAACACATTTAAATTGTACAATCTGAAAAGTTTTGACATATGTCCGTGCCTGTGAAACTGACACAGGATAATGAACAAGTCCAACATCCCCCCAAATCCCCCCATGGCCCTTCGGAACCCAGCCTATTCTTTCCCAAAACAGAGGCTGGGCGTCCCGATGTGGTCCTTTCACCCTTTTTGTTTTACCACTTAGGTGCCTGAGGCTTTGAACAAGTTAGTTACCCAGCTTCCATTTTATCATCTTCATAATAAATATAAAACTACCTCCCAAACCAGAATATTTTGAGGATTAGTGATTTTAAAACAAAGGACTAGAGCCAAGACCATTATTATAGAAGTGAAAAGTAACAATGGAACTGGCTCTATATTAATTAGCCATTTGTCCTGATGACAGAAACTGCGGGCCAGACCCCCACAGCACATTCCACACAGCCTCTAATGGACTCACTTAGGGAGGGAACTTGTTCCGGAGGGCACTCCCCGTGCCCTGTCATTTTGTTCCCCGTTTGACTCTCCATGCTTCCACTGGCTCAGCCTGCAGTTCTCTGAGACAGGCTCTGGTCCTGGGCAGGGGCACAGAAAGGCTCCCTCCACCCAAACTGTAAGGTCAAAATCAAATTCACTTTTGCTGTTAGTGGTAGCCTCCGCTATGTACAAGATGTTGCTGAACCTCTCGGGTCTCTGTTTCTGGCCTTCCCTTGCCCAACCCACTTAGTCCCCACGTCTTAACCAGAGTCCCCCGTTCCTACTGCCTGGGCCTTCTTTCCTCCTAGCTCAGCTCATCTCCGTAAGCTTGACTCCCTTGCCTGACCATCGCTGCTTCAGCTGAATTCCCTCTTGCCACTTCCGATCTACTGAACCCATTGGGGCTTCCCAGGCCCACCTGGTCTGTCCCCGGCCATCCAAATCCCAGCGTGATGGGTTTAATCCCCAAGCCCATCCTCCCCTGGCCTAACTAATTTTGCATTTAAGTAGCTTCCATGATAAATCATACCTTTTTTCCTTTAGTCCTCCAGAGTCAGTTTAGACCTAGTAAAATAAAAAGCATGATTCTTTCATCTAAACGCAGGATCAGTATTTAGAAATCTATCTTTGCACATCAAAAATCATCATATTTAGTTAGTTAGTGAAGCAAGTTGACTTGGCAAAAAACCCCTCTGACTCCCATAGAGTCCATGAGAAAGGGAGGGACGAGAAGGCCCTACGTACGCACGTACGTACTCCAGCGCTTTCAGCGTGCGTGCTCTTCCCCCACCGGGGCTGATGTAGCGCGGATGGAGCATGCACGTCATAAATATATCACATATCAAATGAATTTTTAAAAATATAAAATATATAAGTTGGGCTTATTTATAAGTCGGGTGAATTTATAAATTGGGCTGTAGCTGTGACTATAAAAATATGCAGCCTACAGTATAAAGCTATGATTATATACCCTAAAGAAATATTGCCTTTAAGCCCTGAAAAATATGAAACATCTGTTATTCATCTCCACAGAGACAAGAAATCTAAATGGAAGCAAGAAAATTTAAGGTGGGCGCATGGGAGGATGGTGAGAATAGTTAAACCAAGGAGGAGGACAAGACAGCCTTTCTAGGACACCACTGACAGGGATGATTTTTTCTTAGGTGACCTTAGAAATGTCACTGACAGACTGGAGGCTATCTCAGGCCTATGGAGATGATTCTAAATTGGAGTTGGCTTATGCCTGCTGGGGGTGTATTTCAAATGGAAATTTCCACTGCAGACAGAGCTGCACGCTTAAGAATAGGGTACTTACAGAGATGAACGAATGTCACGAAGCCAAACCTCAGACATCTTTCAGTTTGTGACCCTCTACTTCAGCATTTTTATCAGGACTTGATGCCACTCTTCCACATTTTGGCTCAGCCTGCATCCACTCTAATCTAAGAGGAAGAGGGATTAAAATCCAGGGGAAGGAGAACCACCTCTTGGGACTCCAGATGTATTCTGAGCAGAGTGGCTGCTCCCAGCCTCACCTCTCGCTGGTGAAATCAAACAGAAGGAAGTGCAAATTCTTTAGGGCCACCTCTAGTGGGCTTTCTCAGTTGGCTGGAAAACCTCAAAGGTAAAGGTTTAATTAGGAATTTAACTTTGCCTTCGAAAAAAAAAGTCACAATACTGTATCTAGGTATTTCAAACAGCGGAGAAGTCAAGCCACTCACAAAAGAGTTTCCTGCTGAAAATTCTTTAGTGGCAAGAAGTGCATCTCGCTAATTGGGGTGATGGCCAACAGGATGTCAATGGCCAGTCCTTTGCCCAGAGTGGCTGCTTCTAGTAGGAATGGCAATATGCCCTTTTTGTGCACTCTGAAAGGCACCCTGCGGGGAGGCCTGAGGAGCTACTGGCCGCCTTTGTGGAGAGGGCAGGTCTGGGCAGGCCTCCAGCCAGCAGGGCTAAGCAGCCACCTGCTGACAGGGCCTTTCTTCCTCATGCAGTAGTCCAGGGGATTCCATTAGAGAAAGTGCTGCTTCAAGCAAGCCGTGGCCACCTTTAATGACTTCCAGGGAAGGAAATGAGTCTCCCAAATCAATTATGACACTCAATTAGGATATTTAGGCTGATGAATCCCAAGTGAAATCAGAGCATGCTATGTATGATTCAATGGTGTGCAACTCTCCCAGCTTCAGGGCCCAGGGGCTACCCTGTGAGCATTTTGCTAACATTCCCTTTATACCTTTGTAACTGCGGTGTGCGGTGCCAGCCTCGTCCTGGGTGCAGAGTGAATGCCCCAGTAAAAAAAATGGCTGAGTGTAAATCTCACCGCCTGTCTTTTCTCTGGGTTTGGTCAGTATCTAAGCACCCATGTGAGTGCTGAAGAATGCTTGATGTACACATTTCACGTAATGAAAAATGCTGAACATCTCTAGTACGTGAGCCTTTCATTTTTTTACTGATTCAAATGGTTAAATCATGTGGATGTTTTTCCACATTAAAAAAGCCCACAAAACAACACAAGCCCTCTGAGAAAGAGTGCAGGTGAAAGAAACAGGTTGAATCCACACGTCAGAGCTATGCCATTCCTAGGGGACAGGACCCATAATTCCTCTCCATATTCGAAGGTGATCTGCAAATAGGGGCAGAGTCCCTGCGTGCAAGCGTTCTTGAAGAGACTGGCTTGTCTTCAGGCTGGCTCTCCCTAATGCACAACATGAAGATTTCCTGTTATCCTGTAACACTTTGGGGCTCCCTCCCCTGCCTCTGGTCCTGACACTGCACCCTGCCACCACATAGCTTACCATTTCAGGGATGCTACGGTTGGTGAAAAGCACTCAGCTAAGGGTGCGACAAAGTGAGGCCCATTGCCCAGGCCAACCTCTCTGCTCCCTAAATCAAATGCCCCATGTTCACATGAAGGGGGCGCTCTTTTTTAATTTGCACAAAGGCACCATTCCATCTAACAGAGGCCGGGTAGCTGTGCCTAGTTATATTAGTGTAGCTGTTTCTGACCTACTTCTAACAATACAGCAACGTCAGGTTGCTGCAGATAGCCATACCTGCGGAGCTCAAGTGCAGCAAATCCCAGAAAGAGATAAAAGAGAGTATAGGGCCCTGGCTGATGTAGCTCAGTGGATTGAGCATGGGCTGTGAACCAAAGGGTCACCAGTTCGATTCCCAGTGAGGGCACATGCCTGGGTTGCAGGCCAGGTCCCCAGTGAGAGGCAACCACACATTGATATTCCTGTCTCTTTCTTTCTCCCTTCCCCTATATCTAAAAACAAATAAATAAAATCTTTAAAAAGAGGGAGAGAGAGAGAGTATAGGGAAAGTCAGGATCCCAAACAAAGGCTCAGAATTTTCCAGAATTGAGGAAACATGAGTTCACAGACACAGGAAGCACAACCTATGCCAAGAAAAACAAATACAAAAAAAATCCCCACCTGATATATTTTAGTGAAACTGCAGAACACCAAAGTCAAGGGGAAAATCTTAATAAGCAACAGGAACAAATTACAGGTAGAGTCTCCACTGCAAAAAGGGAAAACAGAAAACAGTGAAATAATATTTTGAAAATACTGACAGAAAATAATTGCCAACTTACATCCTCAGAACAACTGTCTTTAAATCATGAAAGTAAAATAAAGGTATTTTAGAAAACAAATGTTGAAATCATCACTAAAATGGCTTTACTAATGAAGCTTCCAAATGGTGTTTATCAGGAAGAGGGAAAATGAGCCCAAGGAGGAAAACCTGAACAACTCAGTGAGAAACACTTACACATGGAGGGAAATCTAAACCACACTGTTTGTGTAAAGTAGTAGTAATTTTGAATTTGATGGCTTAAAAAAGACAGAAACACTCAAGATGTGGGAGAGAGTGATTACAATTAAAATATGTTAGGATCTGTGTATTTTTCCAGAGACTGAGGTATTGATTACTGGCTTTGTTAAACTTTCTTAACAAATTTCAAGGGTAATCACTAAAACAACACAAGTAAAATGAATAATTTTCAAACCAATCAAGGGAAGAAAGTGGAATAAAAAACAGACAATGTACCCATCAACCCCCAAAAGGCAAAAAGATAAATGGAATAAGCATAGAAAATGTGAAGGAAATAGAAGGGGCAGAGGAAGATGGTTTTGGGTTTTTTTTTAAAAGCCCAATTATATCAGTAATCACATAAGTATAATTGTATTAAACTTGCTAGTTAAAAATAAGAGTATCAGACTGGATGATGTTTATAAGCAGCACAATAAAAACATACCTAAGGATATAGAACAATGAAAAATAAAAGTACAGGAAAAAGAAAATTATTTTTCACCATGAAAATACTAATCAAAATAGAGTGGGGATAGCCATAACAATAGCAAATGAGACAGACTTTGTGCCAAAAAAAAAAAATTCTTATGGACAGAGAGTGTCTCAACATAACAAAAGTTTTAGCCACCCAGGAAGATACAGCAGTTCTAAAACTGCATGCAACTAATAAAATAACTGCAAATGATATAAATAAAAAGCTGATGGACCCATAGAGTGAAATGGGAAAATTCTTTTCAGAGTGGGAGGTTTAGACTCACCTCTCTCCTTGACAGTACAAACAGATTTTTAAAAATAGTAGAAATAAAGTTGCATTTCATTGTGCAATAATTTTATTTTTTAATCAGAAATATAAATAACTGCCACTTTGAACATAAAGACTTGATCTAATCCCAATAAGAGGTAAAGGAATTTTATGCTTTATTTAAGCTGAGAAGCCTCATGGAGGTTATATAATTTCCAGTGGGCGTTTTGAAAATTTTAAACTGTTTAGAGATCCATTACATTACTAACTTAATTTCATCCACTAATCTAGTGAAACCAACACACTTTAAATATATTAACACAGAAGATTTGAGTAACACAATTTATAAATTTGATTTAATGAACACATAGAGAAATTGGACTCCAATAACTTAAGAATATACATTCTTCAGAAGAACTCACAAAATATTTATGAAAACTGACCAAACGTAGGCCATAGAGTTGGCCAAATGTAGAGTTTCTAACAAATGATATCTAACCACAACAGAATTAAGTTTTAAATTAATATATAAAAGTCAATTGCCTGTCTATATGCAAAATAGAAAAATGTAATTACCAAAAAAGTTATTCTATTTCATTTGAAGTAGAATAATAAATAGAACCTAGAAATAAATAATACCAACAGCAAACACTTGTATGTTTTTTTAAATTATTTCTCAGAGCTGTTTCTATTTCCTTTACATATTAATTCATTTACTATTTACAATAGTCCTTTGAAGTGAGCATAATTATTATCCCCATTTTAAAGATGAAGAAACTGAGGCACAGAGAGTTTACACAAATTTATAGAGCTGGTAAATGGTAGGGTTCGAACCCAGGCAGTCCAATGCCAGATTCCACACTCTTAGCCCCTATTCTTTACTTCTCAAAAGACATGCAAGATCTTTCTGGGGAAATCTATCAAGCTTTATTAAAAGTCATTTGGACCTAATAAATCAATGAACATGCCACATTTTTTATTAGAAAGAATCCAAATCATTAAGATATCAATTCTCCCCCCAAATTTCCCCTAAATTCAATGTAATTTTGAACAGTTTGTTTCTAGGAATTCAACAGTGTGATGTCAAAATTTACATGAAAAGAACAAATGGTCAATGATGCTAAGAAACTCCTGGAAAAGAAGCATAAGATGAGATGATGTGCCCCACCAGATATAAAGACTTATTATATACTGTATTAACTAGGGTAATGTGGTGCCGGCATAGAAAGAGAAATTTAACCAAAGGAACTGAACTGAACTTCTTTCTGCTCCTAGTATTCAACTTGTGGAGCAATTGTTTCTTCAGTGTATCAAAAGCTTTTGGTGAATAATATCTACGTTTATCCTCAAAGGTAGTAAGACACCAATTTCTGCAATTCTAGTTATGTCTACTGGTACAGTTAATGTGGCCAGTTCTAATTCAGAATATGGAACTCCAACACTCTTATAGAGAGGGAACTATATAATTTTTGGCCAGCTCTGGATACGTTTGAGAATGAGAAGCCCTATTCATAATTAAATTATACCTGTCAAACTAAGATAGACTGTTACCCCACTTACACTCAATTCTGCTCTTTAATAACCTGTTTGCTCTATCAGTTATACCAACTCTTTCCAGGCCAAATGACACCTTTTAAAAGTTATTGGTCAGAATGATTTAAGGAGCAATATATATCTTTTTATGACAAGTCCACCTTGACCATGAAACTAACTAGTCAACAACCACAGTGGAGCAGTGGGTACCCAGTGGTATTTGAGACAATCACTCTGCCCATGAAGCACAGGCAGTGGGACTGGAGTATTGGGTTCAAATCCCTTCTCTGTCCCATGTATTCTTGTGACTTTGAGAAAACCAGTTAACCCCTCTGAATCTCAATTTCCACATTTATAAAATGTAAAATATAAAACCTATACTTCAAGACTGTAGTAAAGAATGAAGAAGATAAATATAAAAAGCTAGCATAACTCCCAGCCCATAGTAGGTGCTCAATAAAGAGTAGATGTAGTGTAGTTAGTACTGATATTACCGTGATGATTGCTATTACCTGGTACCACTGGTTACAATGGAATCAGTATCACTCTCCTCTTTCAAAGATAGCTTGCATGTTTCCATTGAACCCCATTCTTTGAGACTTAACCCTAAAGAAGTACAGCCCATCCCCTTGATGCCTGAGGCTTACCTTCCAGAACTTCAGACTAGTACCCACAGTCAGAACCCACTTCTGCCATCGTCCACCTCCTGGAGACACTGAGAGTTTTCTCAATGCAAAGTCTATACCCACCCATCCAGACCCCTGCAGATCATTCACCTCAGGGCCTTTCCGGATCACTGTGTGGCCCCAAGAAGTATGCTCTGTTGGTCTCCAAGTCTCCAATCCCCTTCGCCTTGGCCCATCTGCTGTATCCATGGCAACCCATGTTATGACTTCTATCACATAAAAAGCATAACATTAACACATTTATTTGTTCATCATAAACTCAACATAATTAGTTTAAAAATTGGGGCTCCAGGTTGAGGCAAACCTTTCCAGATTCCTAAAGGGGACCCCAGCCTAGCCCAAAGCCCCAAACATGTTAAGTCCAGAACCCTCGTTTATTCCAATCATTGCATAATCAACATAGATAAAGAGGCAAAATTCCCTTGAAAGATTTCAAGGTCCTTTTTAAAGTGTTTCCCTCACTATTGTGGTTCTAAACTATGACCATGACCTCAAGACCAAATTACAGTCTCTGGCAGCCGGTTTCAGTCTGGTGGTTACGGCAATGAATTTGGAGTCAGGAATCCTGGAGTCTCAGCCAAATATTCCCTGGGTAACCACAAACAAGTAAGCTGTCCTTGTCTCAGTTTTTCTATCAGGCAAATGGGGTAATTTTGCCTTTCTTCCAGCTAACTTCAAAGGCTCATGTTATGACAATTACCCCATGGCCACAGTAAACTTGGAACTTTCCGCTCAATAACAAAGCTATTGTCAGCTTTTTCCTTCAAAGTATAATAATTTAATCTTTGGATACTTTAGGTTTTGGATGTCTGAATGTTATAGCTGGAGGTTCATTCAGGGGTATTTTTCTCTACGGTTACTGAGCCACATACGCAATTGCCCTGGTGCTGGCTGATGGAGGCAGCAGCATCTTCCAAAATATTAAACCAAAGGGCTTGCCGTTCAGCTCAGGAAAGCAGCATTACAAAATCACACTGGTGGCTTCCTTCAGTCCCAAATCCTCAGGCTTCCACATGATAGGAGCATCTGACACTGTTTGGAAAATATTCTAAAGAATTGGTAAATAAGTCCTGGTGAAGATTCCTATCTCTGCTTCCTGTTCTTCTGTGACACCAATACATTTCCTTGTTTGCAATGTTCCTATTATTTTTAGTTCTAAAGGGATCCTTTTGTCCATACTCCATATTTTAATGATACTTTAACACTGATAAATTCTAGTAGCTCCTTGCATACAACCATTAACAGACCTATGGAAGTGAGAATCCAACTACAAATATCACTTTCAGAGCAGTTTTTAGAAAGAAATAACTTTTAAGCTTGCATTCTTATAGTTGATACATGTGATAGCCGTTGAGAAAAGAAAGATATCTAGTTAGCAGATAGGTTATTTTCAAAAGAACTTAAATTATTATTTATATTATTGATTTTTCCTCTTTTGTATTGTTTTGTATGCATGTCACTTCTGAATAAAAACATAAACTTTGGTAATTTAGTGGACTATTAAAATGTCACCACATAATGATACATTTTATTCTATTTTACAGAATGGTTAGCTGACAACTGAAATAGAAAAAAAACTCATCACACTCATTCTCTTCTGATGTAAATAAAAATTAGCCCTGGCTGCTGTGGCTCAGTGGATTGAGTACCAGCCTGTGAACCAAAGTGTCACCGGTTCAATTCCCCATCCGGGCACATCCCTGGGTTGCAGGCCAGGTGCCCAGTAGGGAGTGCATGAGAGGCAATCATATATTAATGTTTTTTTCCCCCTCTTTCTCCCTTCCCCTCTCTAAAAATAAATAAATAAAATCTTTAAGAAAATAAATAAAAAAATAATAGTACTGGGGATTTTAGCCAATTACAATCCACAATTTTAAATAGTGTGCTTCATTATTAATACTTAAATATATATATTTTAAATATATACATATATAAATATACATATACATGAATAAGGACTCCAAAAAGTTCTGTATTGCATATGAATTTATATGTGGGAGAGCAATTCACTTCACACCCATATAGGGTAGTAGAAAGATTGGCATCAATTAGAGATTCAGCTTCCCGGGTTCTGGTTCAAGTCTTATATGACTTCACAGTCTCCTCTTGGTTCTGCCACTAAATCTCTTTGTGACTTTGGGTAAATTCTTTCATATTTGGAGGATCTAGTTTCCTGATAATTATGGGTTGAATTTTGTCTCCCCAACCCCTGCAAAAATAAAAAGGTATGTTGAGATACTGAACCTTAGTGCCTCAGAATGTGACTTTATTTGGAAATAGGGCCCTTGCAAATGTAATTAGTTAAAATGAGGTCATACTGGAGTAGGGTGGGCACCTGATCCTGTATGATTAGTGTCATTTTAAGAAGTCATTGAAGTCAGAGTCACACAGGAAAAATAAACACCATGTGACAGTGAAGGTAGAGACTGACTTACAAAGTTGAAAGCCAAAACAATGCCAAAGATAACCAGAAAGCCACGAGAAGCTGCAGCATTAAGGAAGGGTTCCCCTGCAGGCTTCAGAGGACGCATGGCCCTGTGAGTGACACCTGGGTTTGAAACTGCCACACTGTGCAACTGTGAGACCATACATTTCTATTGCTTTTAGCCACCCAGCTAGTGGTACCTTGCTATGGCAGCCTCAGGAAACTAAAACGGGATCTTTAAATTCGGAGGGCTAGACTCTTAAAGCCTCTTCCGTAAATGTATTATTATTATTTGAAGTTGGGGGTTAAGACACTTTCTGTAAAGGGTCAGTAAATATAGTCCAGACCTTACTGGTCACATAGTTTCTGTCACAGATACTCAACTTTACTGATCGAAAGCTGTCCTAGACAATACATAAATCAATTAGTGTGGCTGTGTCTCAATAAAATTTTATTTATGGACACTGAAATTTAATTTCATGTAATTTTTCTATGTCACAAAATATTATGCTTTGAAAAATGTTTCCCTACCATTTAAAAATATACAAACCATTCCTAGCTCCCAAGCCACACAAAAACTGACAGGGGCTAAGATCTGGTCTGCAGGCTGTGGTTTGCTGAACACTGATCCAGGTTGTTGCTGTAGGTTGTTGTTGTAATGCTTTGTAGAAAGCATTACAAAGAGCAGTAGGCATGCCGCCTTTTAGCCAGACACATGAGCTAAGTAGCCTGACATTCTGTGGATGATAATAATGTATTCTTGGGGATATATGTGTCTATAATAAAAATACTTTTTATAAAACCACCCAAGAATCACATTTTAAAATGCATAATAGTTTTTTTAAAAATTCCATTTCATGACTTTATCTCTTTGCTTTAGAGGTCCAAAGAAGTTTAATAGTAGACCAAATATTAATAAGAACTATAACCATCTATTGAGTACTTATAGAGTGCCAAGCACTCTACACATGCTTTCCAAAATTATCTCATTAAGCCTACAGTAACACCATAAATTACATAGTCCTATGTCCCATTTAGAGATGAGGCTTAGAAAGATTAAGGAATGTGCCTGAGGGCGCACAGCTAGTCCTAACTGAGCCAGGAATAAATCAGGTGCGTATGACCCCAAGGTTCATAACGAAACCATTTCATATACTATTGTTTATCTCTTGCTATGCTTAATTTCAAATTTTTAACTACCAAATAAATATTGTAATTTACTATAATAAATTATGCTTTTCATTATATAATTAATGTCAAGCCTATAATCTTATTAATAGTCATAATAAATTAAAAGTCAAATACACAATTCACAATAACAGCAAAGAATGGAAGAAAAATGTACTTCATTCTACTCATTAAATTAAATCAAATATAACCTTTGATTTCTTTACCTCCAATACTGGAATTACATGAGCAAATGGCCCAGCCTTAATCTCAAACTATTTAGCTCTGGGGAAAACATAGAGTATAATGTAGATACTGCATTATAATATACTGTTTTCTTACCGCCCAATGAAAGAGAAGGTGGAAAAAAACCCAACAAACTAACCTGTTGGTAGCATTTGTATTTATGTTTCTCTTTCAAGTATTGACATGCAGAAAAGAGGAGAGAGGGTGGGAATGCCAGGGACACGGGGATGGAGAAACACAAACCCATCTGGACCCTGTCCCCCGTGGCCTAGCGTTTCTGTTTAAGTTAAACCTTTTGTGTCATCACCTGACACATCACAGACTGAATTTCTAACCTGAAGCATTCTTACAGCAAGCACTGAGCAGCAAAGTACTTTGGGGGAAATCATACACTTCATCTATATAAAGGTTAAGTCAATGAAATTATCAAAATGGTAGAACAGGATTCAAAGCCTTAACCTCCAAAGATGCCATCATGCCTGGCATAGAGAGAGCATACGAATATGCCCAAAATAAAATGTCCACAGAGTACAAACCCAGCAATCTGCTTTCTGTTACTTTCTAATAAACATCAATGAGGAGTGTTTATAACTTGAAATTTGGGGGGGGGAGGGGGGACCCAGTAGCTTGCCACATGGAAATTCATCCTCCTTGTCGATTCCAGGAAAATGTCAAATCAGCACAAGGGCTCCAAGACTTTTGGTCTTCACGTCTGCATCAGATAAGATGCACGTGCTGTGTTTTTGGAATAATGAGCTGCATTCCCGGTGGGTTGACCTCCAATGGGTCAATAAAATAGAGGGCCTCACAGATTTATGTGAATGCTATATTCACAGCTATTTTTGCAGTTGTGCAAATCAAGACAGAATAAACAACTTGATTCAAAACAAGTTAGAGTTGGAAGTCAGCAGTAAGATTCAAGGCCAGCTTCATAGCTTCTATTTGCCTTCTCTGAAACAGCTGGATAATGGAGCTGAATTTTGGTTCCATCATTTCATTGACAACGCTACAGAATCAGTTCTCATTCCTAAAGCTACAATACAGTTATGGAACTCTCACTACATCTTATTGGAAACCAGCTTTTGCCCACTTAATTTACTTTAAATAGCACTTATTAAAGACTTTACTGGATCTAGAGGTGAAATAAAGACAGGCTGAGTAAAGACAGACCCCACCCATGAGGACTGGAGCTTCTCATGACAGGGAAAAAACCCTCAAAGAAGATAATTTCATTTAAAAGAAGCTAAAGAATAAGATAAGGTATTACATGCAGCTGGAAGCTGCAAGAAGGTACTGAGCCCAACCTGGGGGTCCAAAAAAGGCTTCCAGCAGGGGGTGATGTCTAAAATGAGTCCTGAAGGATAATAAGGATTTAGGCAATTGAAGAAAAGAGGAAAGGTATTACGGCCTGGGGAAACTTCCTGAGCAAGACCAAGAGGCACGAAAGATCACAGAGTATGCCAGGGAGCATGCTCCAGGGAGAGAAAGCAGAACTACTAACCTGAAACCTTCCATCCATGGTCTTCCTAAATGGAAAATATTAAGTGTCTGCACAGTATTAATAAAAGCTTTAAATTCATGGTGTGAACTGTAACTGGGAAGCCTATAGCAGGATGGAGAATTTGGTCCTAGAACAATCTTTTATAAAAATGAATTCAGTTTTAAAAAATCACAGGAGAGTTCCAATCAAGATGGAGGCATATACAAATGCTTCACTTCCTCCCACAACTGAAAGAAGGATACCATCCAATTTAAAAACAATAAACAATCAGAACTGTCAGGAAATCAAACTGCATAGAATTAAAGAAACATACATCCAGACCAGTAGGAGGGGTGGAGATAGGCAGCTGGGCAGAGAGGATACACGGCAAGGTGGCAGACCATGCAGGCAAGGCAGAGCTGTTTGGGGAAACTAAAGACACAAAACTGCTGGCTATAAAATACTGCAGAAGTTGCAACAGCAGGAGAAATCCCCAGTCTCACAGGAGAGTTCGTTGGAAAGTGGGGCTAGATTGGAGCAAACAAGCGGCATTGTTCCCTTTTGGACCCCTCCTCTACAGAAAGTGCCAAGAAGCAGCAAAGAAGGTTGACCTGCCCTGGCAAATACCTAAGGCTCTGCCCCCTTACAATGTAACAGGTGCGCCAAGACAAAGAAATATGGCCCAAAGATCAAAACTCCAGAAAAAGAGCTAAGTGACAAGGAGATAGCCAACCCATCTGATGTAGAGTTCAAAACACTGGTAATCAGGATGCTCACAGAAATGATTGTGCTTGGTTGCAAAATGAAGGAACAAAGGAAGGCTACCCAAAGTGAAATAAAGCAAAATATCCAGGGAAACAACAGTGAAGGGAAAGAAACCAGGACTCAAATTAACAATTTGGGACAAAAGGAAGAAATAAACATCTGACTAGGACAGAATAAGAATTCAAAAAATGAGGAAAGGCTTAGGAAACTCTGGGATAACTTTAAACACTCTAACATCAGAATTATAGGGGTGGCAAAATGAGAAGAATAAGAGCAAGAAATTGAAAATTTATTTGAACAAATAATGAAGGAAAACTTCACCAATCTGGCAAAGGACATAGTCTTCCAGGAAGTTCAGGAAGCCCAGAGAGTCCCAAAGAAGTTGGACCCAAGGAGGAACACACCAAGGCACATCATCATTAAGTTACTCAATATTAAAGATAAGGAAAGAATCTTAAAAGCAGGAGGAGGAAAGGAGAGAGTTACCTACAAAGGAGTGTCCATAAGATTATCAGCTGGCTTCTCAAAAGAAAATTTACAGGCAAGAGGGGGCTAGAAGGAAATATTTGAAGTCATGAATGGCAAAGACTTACATCCAAGATTACTCTATCCAGCAAAGCTATATTTAGAATGGAAGGGCAAATAAAGTTAAAGGAGATCATCATCACCAAGCCCTTATTATATGAAATGTTCAAGGGATTTATTTAAGAAAAAGAAGACAAAAAAATATGAACAGTAAAAAGACAGCAAACTCACAGTTATTAACAACCACACCTAAAACAAAAACAAACAAGTAGAACAGGAACCGAATCACAGTAATCAAGATCACAGTGGGAGTTATCAGCGAGCGGGGTGGGGAATGGGGAAAAAGGTACAGGGAATAAGTAGCATAAATAATAGGTACAAAATAGACAGGGGGAGGTTAAGAATAGTACAGGAAACTACTTTGTAGAAGCCAAAAAACTTATATGTATGATCCATGGACATAAACTAAAGGGGGGAGGGTAATGCAGGTGGGAGTGGGGGTGCAGGGCAGAGGGGAATAAAGGGGGAAAATTGGATAACTGTAATAGCATAATCAATAAAATATATTTAAAAAATAAATACCTTTTAAAAAAAGGAATCCTGGAATAGAATCTTACAGGTCACGACTGCTTTGGATTTATTTCTTCACCTGTGAAATGAAATGGTAGAGGTAGATGCTCTTTAAGAATCTGTCCAGTTCTCTAAATCTAACATTATGGTCACAAATATATAGATAACAGAGACTCAGCTAACTTAGAAAAAAAGGTTTATAATTTTCACAGTATGAAGTGGCTTTACCCAGAATCTGGACAGAAAGTAAAACCTAACTTACTTTGTAGTATTTAGGAGAAATTGCCAATATTGTAGAAAATCTAGATCACTGTTATCAAACTTCAAAAGAAATACAGCAGAATCAATCTTTCAAATGAAATCTTACATTGAATCTCAATGTCTAAAACAAATAAAAGGCCAAAAAAACTCTGAAACAAAGAGGGATGTGTGGATCCCCATCCTCGCAATCTCCCACAGGCTCCTAGAAACCCCATTTGACATTAATCATCTAATTCCTGACTGAATATCCCTAGATTTTTCTGTACATTCTGATGGTTGTAAAATGAGGTTTGCAATTTTATTCAGACAAGAAAAATTTCAAAACCCTCTTTCATGGTAAAGGAAATGTGTATATTCTCTTTCAGAGGCATTAAAAAGACTTAGACAACTTGTTAGTCTACCAACAATTAATTTTACTTTGAAAGATCTAGCAGCTACTAATTAACCCCCTATACTATTAATAACTAGTAATATATAGTCTAGGGCTATTATATCAAACTGAAAATTTAGCTTCCATTTTTCTACACTTATTTAACAGCTAAACAATAAAATATGAAGACTCTCCAATGTATAAATCAATACCATTTAAAATTTTGCTTACAATTTTAGCAAGACATCTCATATAGAATTTTTCCTACAGTCCTCTTACAGATGAAAGATACATATGTCACCAAAGCTAAAGTAATTTAGCAAGTGCCCCCTTTTATAATCACCAAAAGGGAGATTACTGAAAACATATCAAATGACATAAAAACAAACTGTCACCTTTGAACTAGTGTTTAACACCCAAATTTAGGAGCTCGGGCATCCTGCCTCTGGATGCTTCTTTCTCTTGTTCATTCAAGTACCATTCAGTCCTTCACAATAAGGACAGGATGGGCCAGGGCTTCACCAGCATCTCAGGTTGTCCACGCTGTGTGAGCCACATAAGCTACCGTGTGGGCACGTGAAAGGGAGCCTAGCTCACCCGACTCAGGCATGTTCGTGGAACTTTTTGTCCCCAAAAGTGGCATGAGTAAAATTGCAAACAGCCCCATGAGTAAAATTGCAAACAGCCCCATGACAGTTTCAGTAGATTGATGCATGACATAAGCAGAACGGGCCACCGAGAGGAGTCTGGGGCACTTGCAAGGAGAAGCAAGTGCTCTTCTCATAAAATCAATGTTGGAAATATCATAAAAATCATTAAATCACATCCTATTATCTTGGACCATAGATTTCTACCCACTAAATGGCAACCATGAATCTTTGAGTGTAATGTTTGTAAAATTCAAATATCCTTATTGAAATGATCTTTATTTACTAACATTCATGTAGATAAAAGCATATCATTTGACCTTAAACAATGGATTAATCTTGAAAATATAAATAATATTCACGTGATAAATTTATTGAAGTTATTGAACTTCACTGCCATATTTTGATCAAAATGAAAAGTTCTGAAGATACCTCTAAGATATTTTCACCACAGGCAAAAATTAAAAAGTGTATTTCACAGTCGTTATCATATAGACCTCTCTTGGCAGGATATAAGGTTTGAATTGTGTGGGTACAACCAATTACATGATATGGCTTTTAGACAGATTTGTGCCTTTATAAACCAGAAAGAAATCAAGTTATCTCTAATTATTCAAAAAAAAAGTCTCTACCTCCTAGTCTGATTCTGCCAATCCATCTTCTGATCTTCTGATCAATGGTTTCAAGATTCACTTTATTATAAATATTTAAGACATACTAAGCATATAGCCTAGAGATGTGCGAATGCTGTTGGTGTCCCGGCCCTGTCACTTCATTACTTACTATTTCCAGGCACGACAGCCTCACTTCCAACTCCCAGCAACTTGAAGACTTTCTCTGGCAGCCAGAACCTACTCTGCGTGCACATGGGCCAGACCAAGTTACTGGGGAATTAACACTGTCCCTCTCTTAGACTCTCAACTAGTAACTGACTGGATACCATAGCCCCCAGCACTTTGGTTCAGATAACTCTGAGGTATGTTGTACATGGTCTCCCAGAGTTCCCAGGGGAAATTATGGCCTAATTGCCCAGTGGAAATTTGCTTGATGGACAAGGTCTGTCTGGAAAAAGTCCAACCATTGTTAATATAATAAGAATTGTTTGCACAACACTGATGTAAACTTGCAGCCAAGGACAGTGGACCAGAATGCACATGGGTGAACAGTAACAATTTCACTGTACTTAGTGGGGGCGGTAGACTCAGTTGAGTGAGCACGTGTACTGTGTGGCCTTTGCATTCAAAATGACTGAGTAGAGCAATGAATCTGCATCGGATTTTGCATTAAGTTTGAACATTCCTGCAAGAAACTGTTTCAGTGATTCAGAGGGTGGAGGCTCTGGGCAGCAATTGGCAGCTTCATCACGACAATGTGCCTGCTCATGCATCATGTCCTGTGCAGTTTTTGGCAAAACATCAAATCACCCGGGTGACTCAGCCCCCCTACAGCCCAGATTTCATGTCCTGCAACTTCTGCCTTTTCCCAAAACTAAAACCACCTTTGAAAGGGAAGAGATTTCACACTGTCAATGATTCAGGAAAATATGACAGGGCAGCTGATGGCAATTGGAATTGTGTGAGGTCCCAAGGTGCCCAATTTGAAGGGGAGTGAGGTGTCTGTCTTATGTACAGTGTTTCTTGTGTCTTGTATCTTCCTCAATAAATCTCCTTATTTTTCATATTACATGGCTGGATACCTTCTGGACAGACCTCATATACTCTTCACTAGCTTCCCTGTATTTCTTGCCTCACTTCCCCACTCCCCTACCTTATCTGTAATAAACTACTCACGCTCAAATTCTTACCTCTAGGTCTGCTGAGGGAACCCTAAGAGAAGGAGTATAAAGATGAATACAATAGGGGTTTTATCATCAAAGAATTCACAATCTAAAACAAGAGACCATTAATAAAACAAACTAAACTAACTAAAACAATAACCAAAAAGAAAAACATACAGTCTTATATTGTAAATAAAGGCATACTGGCCCAGGTGAAGATAACAATCTGGAGTTTTAAACAGTTCTGTGCACCACTGAATGTTAGCTAATGGTCTTTCCTATAACTCTAAATATTACCTTCAGTGGTAAAAAGCTGCAAGCCTGTCTCTAATAGTCTCCTTCTTCTGTCATCCTACCTTGTCACCATCACTGATATTGTTCTAATACTTCCTGGGTAATAGACTGTAGCCAAAGTGTAACAGAGAGGGTAGGAGTATAAGCTTTATTAAACCATGACAGCTACAGAACAAAAGGAAAACCATAATAACAAAGTAATGATACTATTTGTCAAGTGAATTCAAACTGTAGCTCCTGTAAAGTTAATTGTACCCTTATATTAACCTTCTGACTAGTCCATCAACTCCTAAGGCAACTATAGAGAGAGCAAAACCAAGTCACGATTAATTTCTGATATGCAGAGAAGGTGATCATTTGCAGTGCAACATTACTTTTTAAAAACCCAGTATTTTTGGAGAGCAGTTTTTAGAAGCTAACAGGTTGTGAAGTGACTTCAGACTGAGTCATCAGGGAAGGCCTGCCTTGCGAGGATGAGGAGGGTAAGCGCTCCAGGGAACTACTTGTGCAAAGCCCATGGTGTGTTCAGGTAACTCAGTGTAAACACTTTCTTCTCAGGTAATTTATCTTTGATTTGCTCTCCAGAAGAGACAAAATACAACGTTCTTGAAAAATCAAGTGATGTTAAGTTGGGATAGGCAGAAGTCAAGGATTTACTGTCTAGAATTGACAAAATACATCATTGAAAATCAAGCGATTTAAATTGGGTTAGGCAGAAGCCAAGATCATGTTGGGCTTTGATAAGCAATTTAGATTTTTATGCTGCTTTAAGAAGCCCCTGATGGCCGTTAAGGGCTGACTTGATCTAAATTTTAAGATCCCTCTGCTTTTTCCAGAATAGATTGTACGTCAGAATAAGTAGACACAGGGAGACCAGTTAGTTAGGTGAATATTGCAGATAATCCTAGAGAATGATGGTCGTGGTTTAGACTAGGTAATAGTCTGTGGGAGTAGACAGATTCTGGATATATCAAGTAAAATGTTTCTGGGTTCAAGTAACCAAATACCCAATCTAAGATGTCTTAAATAAGGAAATTTGTAGAATTATAGGAATCCCCGTAGTGATAGATCAGGTTTAATGATGTCATCAAAAGAATCATGTTCTTCCAGACTTTCTGATCTTACCCCTCAAACTGAAATGGCTATTAGATAACTGGCAGTAGCAGTCAACACCAGACACTTCCTCACTCATGTGCAGAGGCCTGCTCTATGTGGCTATTTGCCAGATGTCTCTAACGCATTGTTTCATTGACCGACACTTCAAGTCATCCATTCCTTATCCATTCATTTGTATGGGAAATGGAGTTGATTGGTTAAAGATCAAGCAGAGCATACCCTAAAGTGGGAATGGGGTTGGCTTGCCTTGAGTCATATGACCAATGTGAAAGAATGGATATCTGAGCAGGGCAGAGTGAATATTTGTTAGAAAACAGGAAGAAGGGAGTGAATGCTAAGTTAGACAAGCAGTATTATCAGCCACATGCTTTGGAGGTAGAGCTGATAGGGATTACCAATGGAATGAATACTGAGAGGAGAAGAGGATCTAAGAACAGTTCTTATAGTGCTGGCTTTGGCAATTAAGAAGGTGTGGCATTTGCTGAGATGGGGAAGACTGGAGGAAAGACTGGTTTGAGAATAATCAAGCCTTCTGTTTTCAAGTTAACATAGCCATAGACCCGAAAAGTAATGGGAGTTGTTAGGTACAGGAGTATGAGGTTTCAGGGAGAGGCCAAGACTGAGAAAGAGAATGAAATAAATACACATTTATATACACACAGGTAATAATAGGATTTTTTAAATAAAGCATTTGAGACTAAAGAGAATTATGGATAGAGCAAGAATTAGACCCAAAGCATGCCAAGATTTAGAGGTGGAGTACAACAAGAGCCATTAAGGTAGCTAGGAAACTCAAGTGCAACTCCCCAGCATCCTGATGGGAATACTTAGTACAAAGTGTGAACTCTCAGCCAAAAGGGTAGATGTTCGCTCTTTCAACTTGGTAAGTGTGGGACAGAAAGGATAGGGGTATTTTTAAAAAATACAAGATAGATCATGACATGCCACAAAAAGGCATTATTAATACACCAATCTTTCGCAAGAGAGTTGGCTCATTATCATAGTCCTCTAAGTTAAACATTTAGTGGGAATAGGATAAAAGGACATGGCATCCAATGGCAACAATTCCAGTCCAAGGCCTGATGAAAAACACTGAACATTATTACATCTACAATTTGAATTCAAAATTATTTCAAATGGAATTGATTATGGAAAATTACAAGGGAAAAAACCTGGATTCAAATCTGTATCTGACACCTGTTAGCTATGCAACCTTGGACCCTTTTACTTTCTAACTTATTGTCTCTGAGACTCAGTTTTCTTTTTGATGAAATATTTATTAGATATGTCTTTCCTGCCTGCTTCACAGGGTCATTGTGAAGATCAAAAGTTAAAGAAATCCATTAACTGCATTATCCCATAAAGACAGTTGCCTGACTAGTGTCACTTCCTACCACTGATGTGCTTCATCATCCTGATATCAGATACCATTTTTTGGTACTCAATCCTTAACAGAGAAAACCATCTAAACTAAATTTTGAAATTTCTTTGAGGACAAAACACTGGCTTTAAGTAAAGACAACCCATTAAAGCCCCAGCCCAATTCCCATGAGGTTTCAAAATTGTGTCTCACCAATTTAAGTCACATGAAGTGGTCATCCCTCTGGGTACTTATCTGACACAGTCAATGTGACCCATGAGGTGGGGTCTAAAGATGACCTTATATCCACTGACCAGAATATTGAAAATATATACATCAAAATATTTCTTCACATGCTATATTAACATGTCTACCTGTGCTTTGCTATATGCTGACAAAAATATGAGGTCCTTTTACACTTTTCCAAAGTTCTTTCTTTCTTATTATTCCAACTGATCATCTAGTAGTTCTGTCAGGTAGACAAGGCAGATTCATGCTTATCTCAGGAGGAGAAAACTTATTTATGTTCAAAATCATTTTGAGGCACAACAAATTATATTTCAGGTGCCCAACTCCTATTTTGGTATCAATACTACATCATGTTAAATAAATTCTACCTTTTAAATTACTCAACAGTACCAGTGATTCTATTTCTAAACAAGTAATACATTCAAGTTTAAAAATTTTTGTAATAAAAACTGTACAATAGCCTCATTCTAAGTCTTGCCAGAAAGAAGCATTTACCAAACAAATTAAATCTCCCACTCAAAAAGTAGATGTGGCAACAGCACTAAATGATTGTTATGCAGTACCAGAGAATACGTACACGTTAACAAATTATCTTGAGCCTACTTCCCCAGTTTTCATAGAGGACACCTTTCATAAAACTGCAACCAAATCACCCTGGATTTTAAATAATAATATTCCATTAACTATTATTGTTAATACAATTACTCAGTAACTAATTAGCAATTTAAAATGATTAATATATTACCCTTTAAAACCTGTATTTTAAAATATTAATCACTTTAAATATTAATCATCAAAAACACAGGTTTTGAAGCCATCTTAAAAATGTCCATAAATGTTTGCCTAAGCTTTCAAAATACAGATTAAGTTTAAATGTAACTTAAAAGAACCTTATAAATAAGACCAATATTTAATTGATGTAGTTTAAGAAAAGTACTGAACTGGGGATCATATGAATTTCAGCCTCAAATCATTTAACCTCTTTGAGACTCAGTTAACATTAAAAAAAAAATCCTAATAGGAAGTTTTACTGTCGCTATATAAATAAGTCCTGGAAAGTCATGAACAGTATGAGAAAATTAATTATTAGAGGCAAAAATGAAGACTTCTGAACCAAACCAAAATTAGATCAAAACATTTATTTTTTTGTGTTACAACAGCAAAAGTAAAGCCAAGCAGGTAATGAAACAAGCATTTTTAAAGAGTCCCACCCTGGATTCGGTCTTAGAATTTAGTAAACAGTTCAAGTTTAGGTTGTTTCAACACTTCTTCTGGATACTATGAGGTCTCCATCTTATAACCATGTTTCTCTAGTTCAGCTCTATAATAAAACACAAAAATACAACATTACTAGACATTCTTTACAATAAATGAAAGAAACAATGAGCTAAATCTAGGCACCAATTTAAAATACTATCAAATAGCTGTACATGAGTCCCTAAAAAGAAAGCTATATAAAACAGAAATTGGATATGAATCAACATAATAATAAAATTTTAATTTCCCATTAGTGAATATATTTCATATTCCTTAATTTTAGGATAAATCTATTCATGGAAGAAATGTAAGAAATGTACTGCTATCTTTCAAATACCTTCCAAATATCATACAAAAGTTCTGTTAATAAATATTTAAACAAATTTTAAGAATCATTAACCACATGGTTAAAAGCACAAGGCAGTAGTAACAAACTTTTTGGAATTTCATAATTATCACAATAGGAATTACTATTATTTACACATAAAGAATAAACAGGCCCTAGCCAGGTAGCTCAGCTGGACAGAGAATTGTTCTCATATGCCACGGTTGCAAGTTCGATCCCTGGTCAGGACACGTACAAGAATCAACCAATGAATGTATAAATAAGCAGAAGAAATCAATGTTTCTCCCTCCATCCCCTTCTCTCTCTAAAATCAATAAATAAAAAATTTTTAAAAAGAATAAACAAATTGTTTTCTCTATTTATACTTATCTATTGAGCTAAGTAAAACAGAAATTATAAATAAAATTTAAAGTTGTTAAGAATTATTCTGCATTAACTGTATGTAGGCAAAATAAATCAACAGCTATTGTTCCTATCTTGTCCATAAAACCACAAATGAAAACCAACATCATTAAAACAAAATTGAAAACTAAGACAGGTGAGATAACTCCATAATGCATTAATGTAAAGTCTCAAGGTTCTGAATGATTACATCTTGGGTACTGAAAGAATGAAAAGATATAGTCAAAAATAAGAGTCATAAATTTTGAGAAATTATGGAAATTGTAAAAGTACCAGAATTAACAGTGAAAGGTAAATTGCGTATTTCCAAAAAGGGGGGAAAGGAGATGGGTAAAATCATTATTAGTTTCCACAACAATACTAAAATTGTCATTAGTCTCCAAAATAGTAGTCTTTAAAATGTACAATTGAGCCTATTAAAAGAAATGCAGTATAGAACAGAAGCAGTAACATGATTTTTAAAAATTGTAAAACTTTGTTATAAACCATCTCACTTCCTTTCTGAAGAAATGTACTACTAGACTGGAAAAGCAGAGGACTGCAATAGACCTTCCTATCTTGATTTGAGCAAAGTATGTGACAGTCTACTTAGGTATCATTGTGAAGACAAATATGTATAGGCTGAATCAAAATAAAAATCAAGGAGGAAAGAACTGTCTCTACAACGAACGGTGTTGGCACAAGTGGATATTCACATGCAAAGAGTAAAGCTGGACCTTACTTTTACAACATATACAAAACTTAAGTCAAAATGGATAGAACACCTAAACGTAAGGGATAAAATTCTAAAACAGAACACAGAGATGAATTTTCATAACCTTGAATTTGTCAATAATTCTTTAAAAGTAGGTAAACTGGACTTCACCAGAATTAAAAACTTTTGTGCAAAGAACACTATGAAGACAGTGGAAACACAACCTAAGAGAATGGGAGGAAATATTTCTAAATATATATCTTGTAAGGACCCAGTACCCAGAATATATAAAGAACATGAACAACTCAACAACAAAAAGACAAACAAGCCAACGTAAAAATAGGCAAAGGACTTGAATAGATACTGTTCTAAGATACACAAATGACTAACAAATACAAGAGCTCATCGTTAGGTAAGTGTAAACTTGAAACCATAATGAGATACCAGTTTACACTGACTAGGATGATTATAACAAAAAATGAAAGCTAACGAGGTTTGGTGAGAACATAAAAGAGATTAGAAACACCACGCATTGCTGGTAGTAATGTAAAATTGTACAGCTGCTCTGGAAAACAGTTTGGCAGTTCCCCAAAAAGTTTTATGACATGACCCAGCAATTCTACCTCTACAATTACATCCCTCAAAATTGAAAACAGGTATTCAAACAAACACTTGCACATGAATGTTCACAGCAGCACTGTTCACAACAGTCATAAGCTGGGCCCTGAGGGGAGCAGCTCAATTGGTTGGGTGTTGTCCCACAGAGCGGAAGGTCACCGGTTCCATTCCTGGTCAGGGCACATCCTAGGCTTCAGGTTCAGTCTGCTACCAGAGCGTGTATGACAGGCAACCGATTGATGTTTCTCTCCCTCTTTCTCTCTCCTTTCCCCTCTCTTTAAAAAATTAATTTGAGAAAGTCCTAAGCTGGAAGCAACTCGAATGTCCCTCAACTGATAAATGGATAAACAAATTGTGACATACAATGGAATATTATTCACACATAAAAAGGAATGAAGCAGATACATGCTACAACCTGAATAAAACTTCAAAATGTTATGCTAAGTGAAGGAAGCTAGCCACACAAGATCGCTCATTGTATGATTCATTCATATGAAATATCCAGAACAGGCAAATCCACAGACAGACAGAAAGCAAATTAGTGGTTGCCAGGAGCTGGCCAAAAAAGAGGAATTCAGATTGCTTACTGGGTAGTGTTTCCTTTTGGGGTGCTGAAAATGTTTTGGAATTAAAAAGAGATAATGGTTGCATGACACTGTGAATATACAAAATGCCAATAAATTAACTGTACACTTTAAAATGGTTAATTTTATATTATATGAATTTTACTTTGGCCAATCAATTATATTAGGTAGATATGTACATGAATGTGAAAAATACACTCCTATCACCCCCATTTCCATTCCAGGTTGAGAAAACCAATCTATTGGGTCCTAGCATTTACAATTCTAATTTTTGCTGAGTTATTCAATATTGGCAGAAAATTAACTTCAACAGAAAAACCCACAGGATAAAAAACAGCAAATATGCTTCCATTTAACTACTTTTGTAAAGAGCCTAGAAAGAACAAGAGTTCTAGGCAATTACACAAAGTATTCATGCTTAGGAACACAGGATATGAAGGCAATATGTCTTACTTTTCATAATCCAAAAACATATTTCAAAGATTAATTATCCTTTAAGAGCCCAATTATCATATGTAGATGACATATTCTGTGCTTACAATTAATACTAAATTATATAAAAATCGGGCTTAAAGCTTACCGTAACTGATTGGAGAAGTCATCCTCTACATTGTCATCATCCCAATTATCCTCCCAGACATGTGCATCTTCATCTTCATCTAAACCAGTCCAGTCTGAAAACAGAAACAGGTCCTGTCTAAATAGTTCTCATATATTATTTCTATAAACACAAAAACTTCAGAAAGTTTGCCACCGAAGACTCTAACAATTCAAAACATCTAATACCAAATATATGATAAATGGTAATCATACACTTTAAATCTCCATTTATGCCCTGGCTGGTGTAGCTCAGTGGATTGAGCTCGGGCCTACGAACCAAAGAATCGCAGTTTGATTCCCAGTCAGGGCACATGCCTGGGTTGCAGGCCAGTTCCCAGCAGGGGATGCACGAGAGGCAACCACACATTGATATTTCTCTCCCTCTCTCCTTCCCTTCCCCTCTAAAGATAAAATAAATAAAATCTTTTAAAAAAATCTCCATTTTTGCTGTCATGTATGTCCTCAATTCTTGAATTTGCAGATAATCTAAAACAGAAGTTAATACAAAAAATTCTATTGGTCATGAAAATTTCTTATAATTTCAGGAGGATATTTACTTCCCCAATTTTACATGAGCTAATTTTTATAAGGTCTATTTCACAATCTTTCAAAACACAGTACTAATAACATGAAGGCAAGTTGAGTAGCAGGAACATACCAGCCTGAAATTCAGAATTGCTAAGCATAAAAAAGGTAACTCATAAACAGATAATAAAAAGAAGACCAGCCCTGGTTGGTGTGGGCGTCATCCCACAAAGCAAAAGGTCATAGGCTTGATTCCCAATACAGCACAGGCCTGGGTTGCAGGTTCAGTCCCCAGTCCTGGCATGTGCAAGAAGCAACTGATGGATGTGTGTCCCTCACATCAATGTGTCTCTCCCTACCTTTCTGTCTAGAATCAACTTTTTTTCAAAAAAAGGAAAAAATTTTAAAAGTCGACCAAATATTTTTAAGTTTTTAAAATTGTTGTTCAAGTACAGTTTTCTGCCTTTTACTCCCATCCCAGCCCACCTCTCCAGCAACACCCCACCCCCGCCCCACTTTGTTTTTTGTCCATGTGTCCTTTATACTTGTTCCTGCAAACCCTTCCCCTTTCCCCCTGAAATTCCCTCCCCTCTCCCCTCTGGTCACTGTCAGCCTGTTCTCTATTTCAGTGTCTTTGGTTATATTTTGCTTGTTTGTTTTGCTGATTAGGTTCCTGTTAAAGGTGAGATCATATGGTATTTGTCTTTCACCGCCTTGACCAAATATTTTCTTAAACTTGATTGTAAAATTGTTTGAGAATGTCTTTATTCTTTTAGGTATACACACTGAAATATCTGAGTCAAGTGTTTTGTTGATAGTTTACTTACAAATGATTCTCTCTATATATTTGGTATATATTGTATATGGCATACATGATAGAAACAAAATAAACATGACAAAATATTAACAACTGATGAAACTTAGGTGTTTGTTGCCCTCTTAAAACTGAGGTAAAATGAACATATAGTATTATATTAGTTTTAGGTGTAGAACACAATGATTTGATATTTGTGTATACTGCAAAGTGACCACTATGATAAACCTAGTTAACACCATTATTATACAGTTACATTTTTTTCTTGTGATGAAAACTTTTAAGATCTGCTCTCTCAGAAACTTTCAAATACAAAATACAGCATTATTAATGATAGTCACCATGCTGTATATTATATTCTCATGACTTATTCATGTTATAACCGAAGTCTGTATCTTCTGACCCTTTCTTTCACCTAACCTGCTTTCTGTTTTAAACTTTCCTACAGGGTTGAAAGTTTCAAAATAATTTTTAAGAAATCAGTTTGGAGATTACCTCCAGAAGCCTTCCAAATTCCCTTCTCCTCCTCCTTACCTTCAGACATTAGGTGCCCTCTTTGGCGTACAGCTCTATCACAACACTTACATACTGTACAATCATATTATCAGCTTATTTCTATGTCCATTACTAGTGTCTGAGCTCAAAAGTAACAACTATATTTTATCTCTGTATTTTTAAATTCAAATAGTACCTAGCATATGCATAACAAATAGCTGTGAAACTCGCAACTCCAAATCAGACCTTGTAAATTTTTGTTTGATCCTCTTCTCTCTAATCAATAATCAGACTTACATACTCTATTAAGTATGTTCTAACTACGAGCTTCACCTTAGTAGACGCCTATTAGAAACATGGCTAAGAACATTTAAACCTCATGAAAGGGGGAAAAAACACCACTGTGAGCAAAATTTGGTGAAGAGTATACAAAAAAAGACCTGATAATAGCTCTATTATTTCCTTGTAAAAGGAAATAGTTTATAATTATGTCACTTTTGAGTATACAAAGATACAAAAATGGAAGAGTTGGTTAAATTCTTCACTAATCATCACATAAAATGTGAATATACTCTTTAACCTTAATTTCTTATCCAAAGCCCCTATGCCATGCTATCCTTCCAATCACCATAGATGAAATATCCAAGATAATAATTAACCATTTGAATTACAACTTAAGTATTTTAAATTATTTAATAAGAGTATCATTAAGAAAACTAGTGTTCACAGTGACAAACCAGAATCTATAATCTATTTTAGGTAGAAACTTTAAAAGATTTTCTTTATTAATCAGAGATGTTCTAAACTATATAATGTAAAAAGTTTAAATGATAAGAGTATAATAGCCCCATATATTATTTCCAACACTTACAAATTCTCCATACTGAACATATATTAAAACATATGTAAACTCTACTAAGTGAATATGTAACGTAAACAAGCTGTGACTGTAGTAATCTCCAGGGTTTGGCTGGTATCTCCTGCAATATATCTCTGACTAAATTGTGCTTTAATTTTCAATTACAATATACACTGATAACCATTCAACTTCATTTAATCGCTTAGTTTTAAAGGATTAAACCCAGAAATACCTTTTTTAAAGGGCAAAATAATAAATCCAACAAGTATACCCAATTCATATCTAATGCATTTCTTCAATGTGTGGATGACTTTATAAAGTGTACATTTTTATCTTCGACACTAAATTCACTGGGAATATTGTGGTTAATAGTTTAATGACACCTGTGCCGACTTCAATGTGCAGGCCTCCAGACATGTGCTGGTAAAAAAAATAATGATTTACCATATTTTAAAAGTCAGAATTACAAATAACTAGCAACAGATGCCTAAAATATAACTTTCTATCAATTCTAAACTATCTAGGACTTTGCCCCCAAATATGGCTTTGTTCACATTCATCAGTGAAAATTATACCCATGACTAAATTTCAAAAACTTGCACTATCAAAGATCCCATATACTTTATCTAAGTATTACCTTGACATTTAAATGTCAAAAGAATTTTCTCTCAATGTTTTTAAAATCAGTCTCCCCCACCCTCCAACATATATTCCAAAATTTCTTAAAAGTATTAAGGATACCATTTTGGAAAAAAGGAAATTCAATTTATACCAAATAGGGTTGTAAATGTTAGTTTATACTGATTTTCAGGAGCATCAGATTCTCATTCATTCCTTAATAGTGAAGCTACTCTAAATATAAAACTAATCTCCAACAAAGTTTCTTCAAATAAAAAATGTGCTTATATAGAGAGAACATTATATAAAGAAAAATACAAAAGAGACAGATGAAAGTTCAAAAAAGTTCTAAGCTGTATACCCATCACCACAGGTGTGTGAAAAGAGAACAGCAATAGTAGCAAAGAGCATCATTATGCTCATGAATATGATAATGAAGCAACACTAAATCTTGTCATTCTGAGATCTACTTATATTTATATATTCCTGCTTAAGCTGTATAAAATAGATTAAAACTTTTCAAATTCAATTTCATTTCTGTAGATTATCATGATACAAAAATATTTATCCTAGAGATCTAATGTCTATATCCAGTGGCTGAGAAACCAGTATCTAGCAAAGCACCATTATATTACTATATTTTCTCCAACAAGGACCAAAGATGTAAGGAACTTCAGAGCACCAACCTAAAGCAAGTTATAAATGATGTTGCTACCAGACTATTGGTGAGCTCTTAGTTATTTGTTGACAGAAGTACGACAGAAACTCAAAATAATTTACATAACCATTTATAATTTGTCTTACTCTTAAAAAAAGGAAACTCAATTTGCTTCATCAATTATTTTTAAAACTATACATACCTGGCAGAATGATTCCACTAAGAAGTCATGTTGACTTTGGTTCCCTTTGTTAATCAATGATCTTAATTCTCTCTTATAAAATTCTCCAAAGCCATTACTATTCTCACCTTTTGCAAGTCCTCATGCCCTACACTCATCTCAATTCCCCCATTCTGGTCCTCCATACTACTTAAGTCAAGGGTATCCAATGTGAACTCTGCCATCTGTCATACATTAGACATGCCAAGTGCAAAATCACAACTTCTGGTTTCTTCTTACTCCCAAAACTCCGTTATCCAACTAGTTGCCAAAACTACCTTGTTACTCCTATATCACTCTTCACTTCTTTTCTAATAACAATTTATTTCAGGCCCTTTGTCCTCATCTAAGCTATTTCAATAATTTGCTAATCAGCTTCATTGACTCTGTCTCTTTCTTTCTATCCTTTCAAATTAATTCTGCTGGGTTAATTTTTCCCAAACTGCCTATCTAAAGGAAAAATCACACATAACAAGCAAACAAACGAAAAAATCCATGCCTCACCTATCTAAAGTCCAAAATCGTCATTTGGCTTAAAGCCTTCAATGATTAGACCCTAAAACACCTGCACTTGCAACCACTCTTTGACAGCCAAATTATAAACATTGATTTTCCACCTCCAAACATCTACTTCTTTGCCTTTCTTTTGGAAACCCCTTTCCTACATTTCTATCTTTGGAAAACCCTGTTCAAATGCTATCTCACACTGTACACAACTGGAAATAATTCCCCCCCTTTTTCTCAACTACTGTTGCACTTATCAGTTGATTAATCCTCACCACACCACCAGCAGCAGCAGCAGCAATTGGAAGGAAACAAAATAACTCTTATCCAGAAGCCCTAGAGATAAACAGAGTCAAAAGGGAAGTTGCTCTGGTTGTAACTGGGGGTGAGGAGTCATGAGGGAAGGACTTACAGCCCCACATGCCACCAGGATAAGCACTGGCAAAACAATGGGTTGGCCAAAAAGTCTGTTTAGTTTTTTTCTGTAAATAAAAGATATATTTTTAAATTTTCACCAGTAATTTTATTGATTTGGATATTTTGAACATGTCAGCTATCTTCCACGTGGTATAACGTTGACTGCTCTCACTTAATGTCTTGATTTGATCGCTATCAACTTCAACGTGGAACATCATCCAACGGGACACTTCCAGCATGAAATTTCACAGACCACTTCTGACATGTTCAGTCAGTCACAGCACCACACACTGCACAAGTCTTTTTTTGCATTTTGGTTACATTTTTACCTTTCTTGAAATGATAAAGCATAATAAGCTGAAAATGTTGCATATTTTCTTCCACCTTCAGTATTAAAATGGCTACACAAAAATTCACCAATTTTGATTTTTTTAATGCATGCTGATATGACAGCTGTCACAATACAATCTAACAAAATTGTTTTGAATGAAGTTCAAGAAAACTAAGCCCTACTAGAGCCATCCTACACAAAAAAAAAACCCACAAAAAAACAACAACAACAACAAAAAAAAACAAATTAAATTTTGGCTAACCCAATACTAAGAAGCTCAAACGTGGTTTGAAAACTACTGGCTCATTATTTCCAGAGTCCAAAGACAAATACCTACCTAAGGAGTCAAATTTGGCTCAGTGCAGCCTCTAGTTCACAGGTGGCAGACATAAGGCCCGCAGGCAGGCCTCCACTTTTATCCAGCCCATGGCAGCAGCGCCAAGCTCTCTCTCACTTAACTGTTAGTAGTTACATTTATACAGTCCTAAAATCACATTTGGCCCTTGGAACGCAACGTGAGGATGATATGGCCCCCAGTGAAAATGAGTTTGACAACCCTGTTCTAGTTAACTGTGACCTTAGTCTTTTCCTGAGCCCAAAGTAAAAAACCGTAAGGCTGCTACAAGGACTAAATGAGACTATGTATCTAAAGCATTTAGCAGTTGAAAAATGGCAGTTAATAGCATTCTCTTTCTGCACCATTCAGTGCCATTTATAGGAAGCACTCTACAAATATATTTCCAATGAACACATCATTTATTATGTACTAATTACTGCTAGGGAACTCGAAGGGTGATGGATGTAACAGGATAAACATGTTCCATAACAAAACCAAAAGACAACAATACCACTACTACCAAGCATTACATATACAACAGAATACAAAACTCGGCGGGGGAGGTATTTGAATCTTTAAAACTTCAGAAAAAAAGTATAATTTTGAAACTTATGTTTTCCTAAATGTTTTCAGTCCATCACATTTTCCAATGAGTAATGTTTAACAACTGAGTAGTAAGACTGTCACAATTGCTTATTTGTTCCATAGAATAAGTGAAATAGCTAATCAAAAAGTCTTACAAAGTAGTTTTCACTGTGTGATATCCTGAGTCACAGCTCTCACTATACCTTCCCAAGCATCAACATCTTGATTTTGGGGTTTTTCACTCCACTGTATTTTTTTATACAGTGGCTCTCATCCATCTGTATGCACACTTAAACAATGTATGCTATTGTTCTTTGTACTTTCATATTTTGCATGAATAACCACACTTTTTAAAAGTATTTTTGGAAAAAATAACAATATTTTTTAATTTAAGTTTTTAATACTAAAAAATAATTATCAAACAACTCACAAATTTGGATATACTTAAGCTTAATTTTGGATATACTTAAAATTACAAATAAAATATTTATCAAAAGTAGTTCAAATTCTAGTTAATTAAGTACCAAACATCATCCAAAATCCAAATCCCTAAATAGATTAGGAGGGAGAAAAGAAAGGGCTCTAATAGTCATTGAATACCACTATGCTATGCACTTTACATGTACCATTGTTATGGACTGAATGTCTGTCCTCCAAACCCCTGAATCTTTATGTTGAAGCCCTAAACCCTAATGTGATGGCATTTGAAGACTGGGCCTTTTGAAGGTAATTAGGTTGTATAAAGCCATGAGAGTGGAATCCTTGAATTATCAGTGCCATTTGCAGGGGTGTCCAACCTTCTGGCATCTCTGGGCCACACTGGAAGAAGAGTTGTCTTAGGCCACACATTAAATACACAAATACTAAAGAAAACTGATGAGGAAAACAAAAAAAGGTACGGCATAATTTTTGTGATATCCACCACCACAGATATGCAAAAAAGTCCTCACATAACAACCCTAACCATGCAGCTGCCCTTACGATAATCTTTTAAAATTGTCAAGCAGGTCCCAAGTTTGTGATCACTAATACAGAAAATGTACATATCTAAGTAATAAAAAACTAACTCATGTTTTAAGTAAATTTATACTTTTGTGTTGGGCCACATTCATAGGCATCCTGGGCTGCAGGCTGCAGGCTGGACACCCCTACATTACAGGGAAAGACACTAGAGAGCTTTCTCTCTCTTCTCCACCTTGCAAAGACATAGTGAAAAAGCAATAGTCTAACACAGGAAGAGAGCCCTGACCAGGAAATTAATCAGCTAATACTTTCATCTTGGACTTCCCAGGTTCCAGAACTGTGAGAAAGTAAAGTCCTGTTGTTCAAGCCACTCAGTATATGGTATTCTGTTACAGCAGTTCTAACAGACTAATACTATCATTATAATCTTTATATGGCTTTAATTATTATCCACAAATTACATTATTAAGAAACTAAGAAGGTAACAGTTCACCTGGCTGGGTGGCTCAGTTGGTCAAAGCATCATCCCACACACCAAATGGTTGCGGTTTTGACCCTGGTCAGGGTACATACCCCAGTGGGGGTACATACAGGAGGCAACAGATGGATGTTTCTCTCTCACATCAAAGTTTCTCCTCTCTCTCCCTCCCTTCCTCTCTCTAAAATCAATAAAAACATATCCTTGGATAAGTATTAAAAAATTGAAAAAAGGTAACAGTTCAAGGAAAAATATAATGGTCAATCTCACTCAAAGAATCAAATCAAAATGATGCAATTACATTTTTCATCCTTCAGACTGATGACTAAATCATTTAACATGGAGTATAGGCAAACTAATGAGGGAAAAGGTGCACTATAAATAAGACTGCTAATTAATGTAACCCTTCTCAAAGGCAATTTGAAAATGTCTGTCAAATTTCAAGAGGCACCTGGTTCCAGATGAGGTGTCCACACCCAAGCAGAGCCACAAGGGCGTTCCTGCACAGGGGGAGCACTGCATGGGTGGTGGGTCAGAGCCTGCGCAGGGTAAAGAAGTCAATACTGAGTGAGGAGGGGATAGGATGGCCTGACACAGAATGCTGAAGCCCAAGTGAGATAAGGAGGTCAACTGTGGGTGGAGGGGGTAAAAAAGACTGGTTAGGGAAGAGTATGACCAAAAGACAATATATTTATGATAACAAAGCCAAGTTTCTCACTGTTGGGGAAAGATATTACAAATATGCAAAGAAAAAAAAAGAAAAAAACCCTATGATGAACAGATATTGGTGCTATGTGAACTCATGATTTTATACACACACACGTAAAAGGGTATATATACACACACACTTACATATTTCCTAGTTCCTTCCACTTGGATGGTCTCAAATGCAATTAGCACAACTGGAGTTAAGAACTTGCCTTCTAACTATCATTCTCCATGAAAAATAATGCCCTTGGAGAAATACCTAATTCCAGAACTGGAGCAAGGAAAAGTACAAGATTAGCTTGTAGTATTTTCTTGTGCCAGAATGTTAGGAAATACACAAAAGAATGATGGTGACATGTCAGAAGGTCATAAAAGATAGCCTGAAGGGCTTCTCAATGTTCAAATATGGGACAATTGGAGGATCTAAGTGAATAAATAATAAAAATATTAATAATAACATCAAATGAGAATCCTTCAGTCCATATGGATATAAATAAGCAAATGAACAAACTGAAAGTTTGATGATGAATAGAATATTATATGAGGGGGGACCCCCCAAAAACCAGAATTATCTTCTGGAGGGCAGGCAGACCCCTTGTAGTACAGGCTGCCCTCACTAGGTGAGTGTTCTAGGAGCCCATCTGTATCAGTGTACCAGCTGGCATTGTTATGAGAGGGTGTGTTCTGCTTTAGCAAATTTTTTGAAGACTCTTTCAATGCATTTGTCCATTTCATGATAGGTGATTTAGGAACACACCCGCCCACACTGCACTGAGTGTTCAGCAGTTTTTGACCAAAAGGCCCTCGCATCTAGCCCCAAGTGACTCACTTTTTTTGTTTCCCCAGATGAAAAAAGTCCTCAAAGGAAAACGTTTTGCCAATGTGGAAATGGGGAAATGAAAATGGCAGAAGCACTTATAAAAACGCATCAGAATCAACAAGTACAAAAACTGTTTTAAGCAGTGAAAAAAATGTCTCAACAGGTGTACTGCATCAAATGGAGAGTAATTTGAAGGTGACTGAAATTTAAATATGTAAGAATAAGTACACAATTTTTTATAAATAAATTCTGGGGGTGTTTTTGAGTCTCCCCCTCCTATGTACATGGTTTCAAAATCCCTCTACAAAATACCTATTAATTATGAAGGGAAAATGAGTTAATCTAACAACGGAAAACTCTCAGACACTACCTTAATAAAGTAATCAAAGTGATCATTATCAGTAATGGAACAAATGAAAATCATGTTCTTCCTGACAGGATACAGTAAGACACAGCACCATGACCATGATATTCCTGCCAACGTGCAGAACCTGAATCTAATTATGTAGAAACAGTGAGAACAATAAAAGTTAAGGTACATTCTGTAAAATAACTGGCCTATAAAATTCAAAAGTGTCAAAATCACAAAAGACAAACTGGTAAGTGCTCTAGACTGAAGACTAAAGGGACATGCCAATGAATACAGAAATCCATGATCTGAGTCAAGGTATTATTGAAACAATTGGAGAAAATCTGAGATTTGTGGACTAGATGACAATAATGTAGCAGTGTATTAATTTCCAATTTGGATGTCTGTACTGTGATTACATCGCTCTAGGAAATTCACGTTAAAATATTGAAGGGTGATATGCATCAGGTTGGCTATTTAACTCTAAAATGGTTCAGGAAAAAAGGATGTTTGTACTTTCAATTACTCTAAGTATGCAATTATTTCAAAATAAAAAAATTATACCAAAAAAATTAAAATGCACCTGACAATTTGATTTGGCAAATTCTTCCCTAAGAATTTATCTGATAAGCACAAAAGCTAAATAGATTTAACATGCATACAACAGACTGGTAGTGTACCACTGTTAAAAACCATGAGGTAAAATTTTATATTAATGTAAAAACATGTTTTAAGATATAAAATATAAGAAGAGACTAGTATATATAATATAGCCCTCTGCATGTAAATAAAAATTGCATAAACACACATAAAATTTTATATATGTGTATGTACGTGTGTGTGTATATGTATGAATATATATTCTGGATGGATATTTAGCTTTGTTACTTATCAGAGCAGTTTTATTGGTATATATTGATTGATTTAATCCCTTAGACTAATTTTGTATCCAACAAAATCTCAGTAATTCAAATTAACATGAAAGGGAAAACTGTCTGAATTATATACCAAAGAAGCATACAGAAACCTGAACAAAAAGTAATTTCTCATTCTAAATAGTTATTTCTCATTCTAAATAGAAAGTTTCCTGAATGAAGTAGGTTCTACACATTCAGATCTGAAGATAACCAATGTTCTGCAAATACCAATAGATGGTGAACTGCTTAAGGCTAATAAAACAGTTTGTTATAAAGGCCTTTGTCTTCACAAAAAAAAAATTCTTTGCTTTACCACTTAGCTTTAATGAGTTTTACTATGTAACTATGAACATTTTGAACAAATTGCTGCTCACAGCATAAACTTAGAACAAGAATAAATTATGTATTCTGCAAAAGCTGGTAAGAGGAAAAGCTGCTGAGAAAAATCCTATGTATCATCGGGTACACAGTTATTTCTAGATACTTTTTAAACTACTTTAACTACAGATTCATTCATTCAACAAGCATCCATTGACACCTACATTGTGCTAGGCACTTCCCTAAACGTTATTAAGAAAGCTTGGGCTGGGGACTAACTTAATGGCAAGCTTTTTTAAATCTAAGGCTCAACTTTCTCAGCATTGTGGTGATAATTAGACTATGTAATGTCAATAGTAATGTAAATAAAGTGCCTAACATTGTATCTTGTGTGTGATAAACAATGAGTAAATGCTATTTTGAAGTCAGTCAGAAGTGGATCCCGCCCTTAATAAGCCAGTTTTCTACTGCCTAGTTCAAAATTGGGGGATCACGAACCAACTTCCAAGTGAGGTAAAGAAAACACAGCTGACAGATAACTCTACTATCAAAACAGAAAACCAACAATCCCCACAATATTCAATGAATCTCAGAAATCAAAAGAAATGTGCTTTGGGTTAGTTTATGAGTTTATGTAATATGCACACTAATGTCTACTTCCATTTTTTTAAAAAAGGATATATTATAAATACAAAGAACAAGTGTTCTAGCTGCGTGGCTTTATGATCTAATAGAATCATGATAGGTACACCTTAGAACAATTTTAGTGATGCAAATAACTGCTTAATGTAACAAATTTGTTCACCATTAATCACAATTCTTTCCACCACCTTCAAAAAGACCACTCAATAGTAATCTCCTTTTCTTATGAGATAAATATATATCTGAGGTATAACATCCAGCCAATAAAGCAAGTAACGGTGAAAAACATTAAGTAGCCACAAGGATCTAACAAATAAACAGAACCAAGTCTAAACAAATCTAACAAACAGATAAAGAGTTTAAGAACTCTGGTGTCAACTGGGCCAGCTGCCCCTCAATTCAAGCCAGTTATGTGACACTGGGAAGTTTCTTCACTGTTCCAAGCTTCAGTTTCTCTATCTGAGAACTGGTAATATCAGTATCTACTTGCTGGATTTGTGAAAATGAATTAGGTCCTCTTTGTAACCATAAAGCTAAGAAAAATAGAGAAGTTTTGGCGTCTTATAAATCCTTAAACGTATGTTAGTTTAAAGTGAAGTAATAAAAAATGAGTGAGGAACTAGAGTAAAACAATAACGTGTATTAAGCACCAACACCTGACCCTCCCATCGTATTCAACAGGCTTCATTTGTGAAGTCCTAAGAGTAAGCAGCCCTGGCCAAGTCAGAAACAATTGTGGAAGAATTAAAGGCCAAGGAAGGCTATACTGCACCAAAAGAAAATAAAGGGAAAAGAGGTTACGTAGTCACGAACGAGGTAACCTGGAGGAAGAGTAAAGTACCAACCCCCTCCCCAACCCCGGACACAGGGAGTGGGGGCCCCAGGGGCCCGTGGCTCCTCCCAATGAGGAAGCAGAAGGCATTCTGCCGCCTCACCCGTGAGGCCCACCGGGCCACTCCGAACCCGAAGCCGGTAGCGCGGAGGGCCGCACTCGTAGAGCCTCCGGAACCGGCCGAGGGGTCCAAAGTTCCCGCGGGCGCCTCTGGGACCGGCCCTGGCAGCGGCGCCTCCTTCAACCGGAGGCCTGAGTCACTGTCCCCACTGTCCAGAGGCCGAGGCCCAGCCGCCTACCTTCCGCAGGGAACTCCTCAAACTCGTCGTCCTCCTCCAGGAGACCCAAGTCTACCGGCTGCTTCTTCTCTGACATCGCAACCCTCCGCGCCCCAAACCTCTCAGTCCAATAGGAGAGTTGGGGCCAGTCGCCCTCGCCGCAGTCGCTACCGCCGCTGCCGCCTTCGAGGCCGCTCTGCCATAGAGACGCGAGAGCAGAGCGGCCGGAGCGGCGCGAGGAATGCTGGGATACTGGAGGTCGCCCAGCGCTTCCTGCGGGCTTAGCGATGGTTTAGAGTTGGAAAGGTTTTGTTGTGCTTCAGCGGTTTTGTTCGGAGTTTCTGAATTGAGAAACTGGACATCAGAGTAGGTTTCCCAGACTGGAAAAGAGTCATAAGGTGTAGAAAAATTAAAACTTGAGGGATGACGTAGCCGCTAAGATTCATTAAAGTCTTGTTAAGTGAATTCATTTAGGCCAGGCCCTAAAATAAACATAGATTAGCTACATCCTTAAACCAATTCTCTAAGCATGGTATTAAATATCTCCACATCAGCGATTCAGAAATAGCAAAAGTCACTCAGGTAGTGGTAAGACAATCCAAATGCAGATTTCTTCGCCTTACTGTAATCTCCAAGCTTTTCCGTTCAGTGTTCCTCCGTCTTGTAGCTCCACCGTGGTGAATGCCATATTAAATGGAATATGCTTGTAATATTTTATGATGTTCAAAATACATCATTTTGAATTCTTAAAATATCTAATATCATTTGGAATGTAGTTGTGAACTATATAAAACTGTCAAATGTATACATACTATAGTTGAATGTTGTATGATATAATTAACTGTAAATTAATAATTGTGAATTTTTTTAAATCCTCACCCGGGGATAGGTTTATTGATTTCAGAGAGGAAAACAGAGAGAGAGAACAAGACATCCATGAAAGAGAGAAACATCGATTGGGTGCCTCCCCTAAGGACCCAACTGGGAATTGAACTTGCAACCTTTTGGTACATGGGAGGAAGCTCCAAACAACTGAGCCACTTGGCCAGGCAATAATTGTAAATTTTCTTATGTGTGTTGGTGTATGTGTTTAAATTCCATTTCTTCAACATTTGTTTATACACACACCAGGCACAGTGCTGGGAAGTCAAACATGTGTAGAGAAGGTCCTTCCCCTCAAGGAGCTTGTAGTCCACTTAGAGACATGCAAATAGATAGATCACAATGACACAATAATACATCTGAATGTTTATGTTAAAATAAAATTATCTGAGAATTGAGCAGTGTATGGGAGTGCAGTGAATGGAGCAACTAAATAGAACACACAATTGGACCAGAATTTGGGAACCTACAATTAGATGTAACTTTTTTAAAAAATAAGATGATCCTTATAATACTATTTTGATTTGATGACTGAAAACATTAGCAGTCTTTAAAGGAAGTTCCAAATATATGTAATTGGTATGTTACATAAATAAGTACCAAATTAATGAAGAGAAAATGTGAGGGAAATCTAAAATTAGAAGTGAATGCAGACATGAGAAACACAGAAAGTATGAAGTGTACTTCTTCATAGTAAAGTCCATGTGTACGGCAAGCATTTGATAACCTTGATGGGATATCTTAGAGTTTCATACTCTCTGTCACGCCTTCTGTCATACCTATCGCATATACTACTGGGAACCACACAGGAAGTTGAAACTTCGTGAAGGCAGTCTGATGTAGACATCAAAGGGCAGAAAACAAATCACAGATCTGAGCAGCCATTTAGTACAGAGATAACGATTAGAGACAGTAAGATTAATGACTGCCAGGAAATGGTTCTTACTGCTGATAGATCTCGGATTTCTTTGTGAGGTGATAAAAATACTCTGATATTGTAGTGATGATGATTGAAAATAGGAATGGCAGATGGTGAAGATGGTTGCAAAACACAATGAATATACTGAACACCCCCAAAATATACTCTTCAAACTGATGAGTTTTACGTTATGTGAAATATACCTTTATTTTTTAAATGTTACAGAAGTTTTGGTCCAGGAGCAAGAATCCAAAATTCTACTTCTTGGACCTATTATTTGACTTATTTGATGTATGATGACATTTTATCAATTCTTAGTTTTAAAAAAACAACAGCAATATAGTGATTTTCTCCCTAAAACTGAATGTATTCAATTTAAAGGAATAATTGAGAAATAACCTTATGTTAAATGCCTAGTTTAAAAAAGTTTATTGATTCATTAAATCCAAAATGCTGGAACCACTGGATAACTTCTCATTTCGGTCATCATGGCACATGGCACAATGACCAACTTCTTATCTTAATGGTCATGACATAGAGAAAAACCTTGGGAAGTGATGGCATTAAAGTGTAAGAAGCATTAGAGGCATTATGGCTTAGGTAAATTACACATATAAGAATACATATTTGATGGACCAGGATATCAATCCATGCTGAATTCCTACTGAATGTGGATTTTTTGCAGATTATTTAATTTCTCTGAAGTATATTTTAGTTACTTGCAGAGTTACAGTGAAAATCAAATGAGATTATATAATGTACATAGTTTATGAGGACTGTCTGGAAAAAGTCCAGCCATTGTTAATATAACAGAAGAGGTTTGCATGACATCAGTGTTACCTGGCAGCCAAAGGGAGTGTCCTGGAGTGTGCATGCATGAACAATGACTTCACGGTACTAGTCAGTGGGGGTGGTAGATGCTACTGAGTGAGCATGTGTACTGTGTGGCTGCCGCATTAAAAATGAGTGAGCGAGTAGAGCACCAAAACTTCATCCAATTTTGCGATAAGCTTGAACATTCCTCCATGGAAACTATTCAGATGATTCAGAAGCCCACAGCTATAGGAAACTGGTGATTGGCAGCTTCATCATAACAATGCACCTGCTCATGCATCAACGTCTCGTACAGACATTTTTGGTGAAACATCAAATCACTCAGGTGACTCAGCCCCCTACAGCCCAGATTTGGTGCCTGGCAACTTTTGGCTTTTCCCAAAACTAAAATCACCTTTGAAAGGGAATTGATTTCACACTGTGAATGAGATTCAGGAAAATACAATGGGGCAGCTGATGGTGGTTGGGAGAACTACGTGAGGTCCCACGGTGCCTACTTTGAAGTGGACGAGGCATCATTGTACTATGCACAATGTTTCTTGTATCTTGTTTAATAAATGTCTCTAATTTTCATGTTACATAACTGGATACCTTCTGGACAGACATTGTATTCCTGGCATGTCATACATGATTAATACATGTTAGCTATTGTAAACTATGAGACTTAAATTTTAAAATATCAGATCTTGCATACTAATTCTAAAGCCTCTAAATGTGGATTTTGTTTCTTAGATGATATCTTGGTGATACTTGTGGAGGAAGTCAGCCCCTCCACAAGTTAATAATAATATAAATAACAGTAAATAACATGCATGTAGTGCTTACTTTGTATCAGGCACTGTGTCAAGGCCTTTTTGTGTATTTACTTATTGAATCCTACTCACAATAGCTCTATTGAGTGAGGTTTTTAAGTCCATTTTATCCTTGAGTGAACTGAGACACGAAGAGGTTGTAATGTGGCAGAAGTCACCGCATTAAGGCATGACAGAGCTATTATAGCCTCAGTCTTCTTAAATATAGGAAACAAACCATCTCAATGTGTGGAAAGGCAGATAGTTGACACATGAATCCCCAGAATCATTTCTAAACATATACACATTTGGGAAAATGGCAAAACACATAAATGTAGACATGAAAGAGAAAATCAAATAAAGGAGAAAGTGGAACCTTGGGGTTGACCTAGTTCTCTATAGCTAGGATCCCTCCACAAGTCTAGAGAGAGGCGCTGTAGTCTGAACTATACCCTTACTTGCATACATATCATAGCATGTTTATAATTGGTTGATTATATTTAACTTCATAGGAAATCAAATTAATTAGCAGATTTTATAGTAGATGATTCCATCTGTCTCAAGCAAACTCTTTTTTCCCCCTAAAAGTTCCATTTCAGATCAACATGGTCTTAGTTAAATCACATATAACCAGAATCCTTATGTTGTCTGTGGAGTAACCATTCAGTAAGTAGGCAGAATGGATGGATCATACAAGGTTGAACTTCCTGTAGCTATCTCTATCCAGGAAGAAATGGTGAGGGGCTGTTAAATGGCCCATATCTGGAGGAAGGACGGATTTCAAAGGTATCTTCATTTTGACTTACAGAGGACACAGCTAATTAGCCAGCCATGAAAAAGTGAGGAGGCAAATCTATGATGTCTTTTCAAAGTAGGTGAGAAACTTAGGCTCTACTTATGTCCTTCTGTGATCAGGTTATTTCACTTAACATAATGCTTTACCGGCTCATTCATATTGTTGAATAGCACAGAATTTTCTTCTTCTTAAAGGCAGAACAATATTCCATCGTATGTATGTTCCACATTTTCTTTGTCCATTCAGGTTATTTCCATATCTTGGCTATTTGAATAATGCTGCAATGAACATGGGTGTGCAAATACCTCTTCAAGATCCTGTCTTCAATTCTTTTGGATAAATGCCCAGAAGTGGGATTGCTGGATCATGTAGTCATTCAAGTAGTATTCTTTGACACACTTTTGTTCTGTTTTCCATAGTGGCTACACTATTTTGCATTCCCAACAGTACATAAGGGTTACAGCTTCCCCTCTTCCTTGCCAATGCATGTTACCTTTGGGGGTTTTGTTTTGTTTTTTTCATAATAGCTATCCTGAGAGATGTGAAGTGATATCTCATTGTGGTTTTGATTTGCACTTCCCTGATTATTTGTGATGTTGAGTATCTTTCACATACATGTTGGACATTTGTATGTCTTCTTTGGAGAAATATCTGTTCAAGTTCTTTGCCCATTTTCTAATTGGGTTATTTGGTTTTTTGCTATTGAGTTGTAGGATTTCCTAATATATTTTGGAGATTAGCCCCTTATCAATTATGCATGGTTTGCACATATTTTCTCCTTTTCTATATGTTGCCTTTTCACTCAGTTGATTGTTTATCTTGCTGTGCAGAATTCTTTAGTTTGATGTAGTTCCATTTGCCTGTTTTTTGCCTTTGTCGCTTGTGCTTTTGGTGACATATCCCAGAAATCAGTGGCTAGACCAACGTTAATGAAACTCTTTCCTACATTTTTCCCTAGGAGTTCTAAAGCTTCAGGTCTTACATCTAAGTTTTTAACCCATTTTGTGTTTATTTTTATAGGTGACATATTTTTAATGGTTGGCTTATAGGGGAGTGGTAAAAACAAAAATATATATAAGAACATTTTCTTTTAAAAACATACAACCTGAAAATATGTCACTTTTGATGTAAAGAGATATGTTTCGTTCTCTTTTCTCAAAATGATTTCACGGTGTTCATGGATTTTACTCTGAAGTGCATGCTGTGCCGATGTCACCTGTAGGCAAGGCCCCTCCCCTCTCGGAGTTCCTGTCCTAGGGGGTGCTTTAGCTTCCACCAGTGCACCTGGAATAAAACTTCTAAATTTTCCTGGAGCAAATATTTGGAACTAGTTATGCTTCTAAACTTTAATATGCATTCATATCTCTGGCAATATTATTAAAATGCAAATTCTGATTTAGCTGGTCTACCTAAGGCCTGAAATTCTACATTTTTACCAAGCTCCCAGGTGACATCGATATTGCTGATCTGGAGACCACATTTTAAGAAGCCATGACATGGAAGTGAGAGAAAATATCTGAATTTCTGAAAATTGATGCAGCTTACAGTGCTGCATAACTAGTGGACAACTTGTTGTAGTTCCTTGAACTGTGTGGGGAAGGCAAGACTGTCCCTATTGTCCTAGCTTCAATAGCTGGGTCTATAAAATAAATTGACAACAGGAGGATTAATAGGAGAAAAGGTAAACAAATTTATTAATTTTTAATACGTTGACTGGGGAATCACAGGGGAAAACGTGAATATCCCCAAAAGCAATGAGATTTGAGAGCTTATATATATATACTGTCTTAATAGGGGAAGGGGGCATATAGGCAATTTAGGGGAGAATAGATGATTTTTAGGAAAAATGGATGGGCTTTTAGGAGAAGAGATGGGAGATATGAGTTTGTGAGAAAAATTTGCCTGGATATGGAGTCAACTTCTATTCTCCTTCCTGGTGATGAGTCAATTCTGGGGAGGGGATTCATGAGAAAATTGAGTTTCTCTTGGGAGATCTGTCTTTAGGCAGATAGAGGGAGTCCAGAGAAACCTCTCCCTGTGTTTGATGTTTTTCAAGTATCTTCCACTCAAAAGAATCAATATACTAAAGCTGAATATTTGGGGATGACGTGTCCAGAATTCCTTCAACATTTATACTAAATTCAAATGTTTGCTTTTCACCATTGGAACTTTTCCTATGATATGTTTTTGCTTCTTAAGCATTAGGATGCTTAACTCTTCTTAGGGAGATATATCTCACATCTTCATTAGTATTGTGAGTATCTATACTCAGTAATTGACTCTGGCCTTTGGGAAGAATTACAAATCCAATAAAAGAAGATCTCTTGGCTCTTTTATCGTGACAAAATCCTTGGACAAATAGAAATGTGAAAAATTATAATTGTAAAATAATTCTCTAAACTATCTAGATCTCATTGTAGAACAATTAATAATGAATACAGAAACAATTATATAAAATCCAAATGCTAATGGTATGTACTGAATCTACCACAAAGTAAAAAGCACAGTCAAGAAAGACCCATCTTGCACCAGAGTATGTTTTGAAAAATCGATATTTGCATGCCCAAGAGTTGTTTGAAAAGGCGATTATGGTCTCACAGGTAAATCATAAGAATTTAAAAAATTTTGTAAATGCTGTATTTATATGACAGACAAGAACCACTCTGAAGGAATCATTATGGTTTGGGAAATGATATGCAATTTCAAAATCATCTAAATCATTCCAATTGCCTGTATTTACATTTATATAATGGGTATTTATAATGGTGATTATTTTAGAACTTACCTTGTTTTCCAGAATCTCACATTGGTTTCTATGGGAACAAGAAAGGCTCTGAAGAAGAGCGTTTTTTAAGAACTCTTTTCACATTCGGGGACTGCTAACAACTGCAAAGTCTATTTGTCCATTACCATTTTTTAACTCTTAAATTTTAATACAGAAATAAAAGTCAGGCATTCTAGCTACATAATTCATTTCAAATAATAAAAGCTATTTTTATGAAACATCTGGCACATTGAAATATTTGAAAACAAAATAACAAGTTTTAGGAGCTAGTAATCTGTTCACTTTTAGAATTCATTAGTGATTAATCCACATTGGCCATGTGCTTGTGCCTGGAAAATTGTGTAAAAAAAAAAACTTCATCTGATATATTGTTTCAATACATTTTCCACTGCGCGCTCCCTCCCTCCCTCTCCCTCTCCCTCCTTCCCTCTCTCTCTCTCTATATATATATGCATATATATCAATCATATATTTATATGTTTTCTTACTTTTGTAAAAATCCCTTTTAAAAGCAGTGCAAAATGTTCTGCATTTAAAGTAATCCTCTGCCCTCGCCTCGCCCATCCTGTGCTATTATTTACACTTGCGCTGTGTTGTACCTTTACCATGTTCTCACCAGCTGGAACTTATTTTTTACTATTTTTGAAACAAGCTCATAAGTCTTCACATTTCAGTTTTTCTTTTTCTTGGAATAGATTTTTAAATCATAAAAGCCCAACTTGTAACTGATGTATTACTTTTGTGCAGTTTACTAGATTTAATATTTCCCAAATTTCATGTTTTCTCATAAACTTTATTTTTTCAATTCCATGGAGAAATGATATTTCAGTATATTTTTATTTAATTCCTTCTCAAAGTAATTAAAACCCACTAAAAATAAGAGAAGCCTATTTCAAAAAAGAGTCCTAAAACTAAATTTTTGTGATATCCAAACTGTTAAAGATGCTGGTTGAAAGCACATGGCATCCCATAAGCAGCTTATGTAATAGCTACTCCAGTTATTGCTGACATGTAATCTGGGTCTTAAATCCAGAAAGTGCAGGTTGGTGGCAGACTGCCAGGCAGCATGGAATAAGCGAGTGTTTTTTCACCTTTCTCGGGTTGGTGGATTTCTGCCCACGATCAGTGTGGCCCTGGCCGAGGTCAGAGTGGTGCGAGACTAATGATGACGATTTCAGAAGTGAAGCTGCTGGCATTGTGTGGCCAAGAGACTATCCTGTAACTCACTGACCTGGATAAACTTCAAGAACTTACTGTTTCTCTATGAAATAAATTAGGGATTACTATACTTTGAAAAGTGGAAAGATAAGTACTTGTGGGAAATACATAACCAAATGTTTTGGGGAAATGATGAATTGATTAGCCCTTCTATTTTTGAAAACTCAATTTTGTTCTTTTGGTTTTTAAAAATTTATTCTAATTTCCCTTTACATTTTATTTTTAATTACAGTTTACATTTAATATTATTTTGTATCAGTTTCAGGTGGACAGCATAGTGGTTAGATAATCATATACTTTACAAAGTGATCACCCAATATTCCAAGTGCCCACCTGGCACTATACAGAGTTATTAAAATATTATTAATTGTATTCCCTATGGTGTATACAAGTTGATTCTGAAGTGAAGCAGAAAACAAGCTGAAAAGTAAAGTCAAGTAGTATGTTAATCTTCAGAAGAGAAAATTTACCTCCCAAAGTATCTGAATCTGATGGTGAGGAATGTGATTACCTATCAGCGCTACGTAAGTGGAGTCCCCGGACCAGTACTCAGCTGAGATAAGATAAATAAAAAAATGAGCATTAGCATTTGGAAACTTTAAGTTGATGTGGTCACTTCATCTGACTTTGTGATTTTGTATTTTACAGATATCAGTCATGGCATTTGGGAATTTAAAAAATTTGTCCTTTACTACAATTAGTTTGAGATGTAGTGATGTAGCTTAAATTACTGTAAGTCAGGAAGAAAGAGTGCCATATGAACTTCATAGTATTGAAAACAACTTATCCCATGTGACTCTATCTGAAAGCTGGGAAGTGAAGGATTTTTATCTCTGAAAAATCTCTTTCTAGCCCTAGAAAAACATACTCATTTTCATTAAATTACAGCAAAAGAGGCTGAAGTAGGTATTTTCTCCATTGCAGATATAAAAACAACAGTGCTTAAGTGAGATGTCTGATATTACACAATTACCATCAAAATTTTAAAGTCAAGTGAGGAACATTGCATATTTGATATTCTGATGAACAAAATAAAAACACCCTAGGTTGATTATTGCAACAAATTGCCTGCACCATATTTGTTATTTCATATGGCAGTGCTTTGTCTTAAAGTTTCAGAAGGGAAAGCATTATATATAGTCATTCAATGGATCACTAGTGAAACTCCATATACTAAAAAAATCAAAGTGAAGAACTGGAAGGAATTCAATAAACCAAGACCAAAATTAAACAAAGGGAATTGAAGTAGGAATGCATATATAGTTTGGCTAAAGAACCAGTAGAGCAGAAAAGGTACAAAATCCCAAAACAGAAGGGGCTTGTTACCTTGGACCACAAATAAGACAAATAAAATGAAAATATGAAAGAAAAGCTTAGACAAACATTGGGAATTCTCGTTAATTGTTAAAGCATTAGGTTAGCTGAAGGGGTGCCAAATGAAGACATTTAAGCCTCATTGAGCAAAGCCGTGGACATTGTATTGTGGAGAGCAACATTCAATGGCAAGGCTCGACCACGAGGTCTTTCCCAGCTCTAATTTCTGGTATCCCATAGCTCTGTGAAGAATAGTTGCTAAGTTGCTTGATCAACCCAGACAAAACTCAACACAAGACTAAACCCCCAGACAAAACAATAATGTCAGCCAAAATTGAAACACTCCCCTCTAAAAAGAAAAAAAAAACACCCTAAATCTTGCATCATATCCTAAAGACAACGAATTCAGGCTCTGGCAACTGGCCTAGAGGAATAAATTCCAGAGACAAGACCCTTCAGTGATAAAGCCCAACAAACAGGTTGGGATATTTCAACTTCTCAGGTAAGTTTACAAAACCTCCCAGTTGATCTTAATACTAGAGTAGGCTTGAGAGTGAAACACAAATCTATGAGAGAGCCTGGTCTATGACTGAACTAGTTTATTTATTCATTCCACACGGGTTTATGGAGCACCTACTATAGGCCAGCAGTACTCTAGGGTGGGGTCCATGGGTGAGCAAAACAGTCAAGGTATCTGCTCTTGTGGCACTTACATTTTAGTGTGAAGAACAATAAGCAAGACAGGATAATTTATCATAAGTTACAGGGTGGAAAGTGCTAAGGGGGGTAAAAAGGCAGGGTAAGGAAGATGTACCAGGGGGTGGAATCTGGGCAGTTAGTTGTGTTTAGTAGTGCATTCAGGGCAGGACTCATGGAGAAGGACAGACACCTGAGCAAGTCTTGAAGGAAATGAAAGGAGGTGGCCCAGCGGGATGTTGGAAGAAGAGAATTATGGGCTGAGGGAAGCATCCAGTGCAGCAGGAAGATTGGAACAAATATGAAGTGTCTGAGGAACAGGTAGGAGGCCAGTGTGGCTGGAGGACAGTGAGCGTAAGGAAGACTATTACAAGTACTATCAGAGGGGCTTGTAGGCCATGAGGACCTCATCTTTTGCTCCATCTGAGTAAACTGCCCATAACATCTTGAATCAAGAATCCCAGGAACTCAGGGAAGAAACTAACTCACACCAGATGTCAACCTTCCTGGGAAACTGTTCCACTCACACATCAGCAGAGTTTCTGCATGCTCCTTTGGATTGTTCAGGTGGTAAGTTTAAATAATGTCAGCATCATCCAGCATAAGCAGTGTGTCCCTTAATGTCTTAATGTGTCCTATAGTTACTGCTACTGGGAATGAGGAAGAACCATCAATTTTGGAAATATGGATATTTACTTGTGCTTATTCTCATATAGCAATAAAAAAATCCAAACAAAATTAATATGTGATCTCTGTATAATGTTTGTACATATATTAAATATGTCTTTTGTCACAGAAAATAAACACCTAAATATCAGCAATCCTATTATGAGCTCACACTCTACAAAACCTAATCTTTACTAGGGGCTTGATAAGTATTTAAAGTCAAGAAGGAGCTTAAAAACCAATTTCAAAGACAAAAATGGAACTGCTTGGGAGAAGTAAAGGCAATGTTAAAGGAATTATTAGATTTTTAAAGATATTTTGAAAAAATGGTTATAAAAATTAAAGGGTAAGTTAGAAAAACACTGTTAGTGTTCATTAATTAATTGAAAAAAGTAGGTTGAGTGCCTGTTACATGCCAGGCAAGCTTTCTGGACCCTACAGATAGGACAGTGAACAACATATGAGAACCTGCAATCCAATATGTTACTCCATTAAGATTCACCTCAAGCAGTTTACCAGATCACCCCTGTGTAACAATATGTGGTTGAGGATGTAGGTTGGAGGGTCCGTCTGTTAAGACGGAACGTGGTCAGGAAGGATGGATGCCTCATGACCTGTCGCCATCCGGTCATCCACACTTTGAAAGTCCTCAGGCAGAGACTGCAAGCTGAAGAGGGAAAAGAGCACAGCGTTCAAGCGGTAGGTGCATTGCCCAGCACTATAACTGCCAGCCACAGGTGACTATCGAGCAGTCGAAATGCGGTTAGTCCAAATTGACATGCGCTCTGAGTATAAAGTGTACTGGATTTTGAGACTGAATATGAAATAGAGAATGTAAACTACTTCAAAAAATTTTATATTGATTGCAAGTTGAAATGCTAATATTAATCCATCTTGTTTATTTTTACGTTTCTATGTGTCTACTCAGAAATGTAACATATATGTGCCCCAAATTCTGCCAAGTGAGGGGATGTGCATTTGATTCCCAGATCAGCTCTGTGCTATTGCACAATAATGGCTGACTCTTAATGAATACTCAACTTATTAATGGAAATCTCTCTTCTAAGCATGTTTCTTGTATTTAAACATGTAATCCTTGTAATAACCTTGTAAGGAACCATTTCTCCAGATGAATAATTTGAGGCACAGAAAGGTCATGAAATTTGCCAAAGGCTACAAAGAGCAAGGAGGCTTTAAAACTAACTAACCCCGTGGCTCTCAAATCTGTGTTCTATCACCTGCAGGGCTTGTTAAAACACAGATTGCTGACCTCCACCTCCAAAGGTTCTCACTCATTTGATCTGGGGTGTAACCTGAGAATGTGCATCTCTAACAAGTTTCCAGGTGATGCTGATGCCTGCTGATTTGCAAACCACATTTGAGTATACCGCCTACCTCCAATCTTAATAAAGTCTTTATCCCTTTTGGTCCATAGTTTCTTTACCTTAAAGTGTGAATATTTCATAAACCTACCTCACATACCACAAAATTTAACATTTCAAAGTACCCAGCTCACAGGTTTTTAGTACACTCACAGTTTTGCAACGTATCATCACTATCTAATTACAGAAATTTCCACCACTCCAGAAAGAAACCCCATACCCATTAGCAGTCGCTCCCCATTTTCCCTTCACCCCAGGTCCTGGCGACCACTGATCTATAATACTTTCTTTTTCTGTGGATTTGCCCGTTTTGGAGATTTTATACAAATAGAGTCATATAATATGTGGTCCTTTGTTTCTGATTTCTTTCCCTCAGCAAAATGGTGTCAAGGTTCATCCATGTTATAACATGTGTCAATACCTCATTCCATTTTATGGTCCAAAAATGTAAAGTTGTGTGGGCACTCTGCATCTTATTTGTTCTTCAACTGATGAACATTTATTTGGGTTGATTCTAGTTTTTGGAAATTATGAGTTTGTATGGAAGTATGTTTTCATTTTCTTGGGATATAACTAGGTGTAGATCCAGTCAGAGTAGGTTGCTGACTCATGGTAACTCTACGTTTAACTTTTTGAGAAGGTATCAAATTGTTTCCAAGGCACTGGACCATTTTACATTCCCATTAGCAATATTACGAGGTTCCTGTTTCCCCACAACCTTGGCAACACTTTTCATTGTCTGTCATTTTAATTATAGCCACCTTAGTGGGTGTAAAGTGGTATTTCTTTGTGGGTTTTTTTTTATGGATTAGGTACATTTCATTGTCTTTCTTTCAGAATATTTCATTGCAGTTTATATTTGCATTTGCCTAATGACTAATGATGTTCATCTTTTCAAGTGCTTATCGGTCATTTGTATATCTTCTGTGGAGGAATGTCTATTCAAATCCCTTGCCTATCTTTAAATTGGGTTATTTTTTTATTGTTGAGTTATGAATTCTTTATATATTCTGGTCCCATATCATATATATCTGTGTGTGTACACACATGATTTGCAATTTCTCCCATTCTGTGGGTTGTTTTCTCACTTTTTTCATAGTGTCCATAGAAACAAAAAATTTTAAATCTTTTTTATTTATATATCTTTTAAATAAAAATTATATATATTTAAGGCATATGACATGATTTGATATACATATGCATTGTGAATTGATTACTATAGTCAATCTAATTAACATATCTCCTCACCTAATTACCATTAAAAAAGCTTTTATGCTGATGAAATCCATATCTATTTTCCATTTTATCACTTGTGCTTTTGGGTTACATCTAGCAATCATTGCATAATCCAAGGTCATGAAGAGTTAGGTCTATGACCCACTTTTAGTTAAGTTTTGTATGTTGTGTGAAATAAGGTTCCAACTTCATTTTCATGTGGCTATCCAGTTATCCCACTGCCCTTTGTTGATAAGATCTTTTTAAAATTTAGGTAAAAATACTTCAAAGGCTGTATTAATTACAATATTTCTTTATATTAACTACAATAGTTTTTTCTCCTTAAGTGCTTTCCTATTATTCTATCAAAGCTTTATAAGTACTGTATTTAGAACAAAACAAATGTCCTCTGAATTAAAACCTCAAGTCAGTAATGACTGACCGCAATAAGACAGGCTTTTTCAATTGTACTCCCTCATTTACTATTATACATTAAAATGCCTAGATCTCCACCATTATGTCATTGTATATCAGTTCTCTCATTCACACCTGCAGGATGAGGGACAAAGGAGTGTTCATCTTATATGATGCTCCTTTGTGATCTTACAATACCATTTTGCTCTTGTTTGTGCTCATGGTACCCATTCAACTGATGATATAAATACAAATTTGAAATGTGGTGAATTATTCTTATGCGCTATTGTAGTAATTGGGTATATATAAAACAGAGCAAAATAACATGAATGCTAGAAACTAAACAAAAAAGATTTTAAAAATGAAAGCCCTACTGTGGGACTTGCAGCAGTTAATATACATAGATATTTCCTTTCCATAGGAAGTCAGGTAAGTGGAATGTCAAACACATTGTCCAAATGTTGGAAGAGGGGTGCAGTGGGGGTGAAAATGTAGAATTGAAAAGGTGTGGATGCATATGGCATCCAGAAATACAAGAATTATAAAATAAGGAATTTTTGGTATGTCTCTAAACCAAGGGCTCCCAGATTAATGATAGAATATTCAGGGCCATGGAAGATATAACTCTGTGACCCATGATTGTAAGAGGAAGATCTAGCAACCTGTCTCAGCTTGGAAACATTGTCTTTGTTTTATTCCCTGGTTCCACAGTTGCTAAGCGTATGGCTGTCTTTAGTTCATTTCTGAGGTTGTTATCTAGAGAAAAATAATTAACTTGCTTAATGTAAATACTTTGCATTATAAATTAATAAACTTCTCTGGTAACTTTATAGATCATAAGCCTATAAACTCTGTTAGATGTTTAGAAGTTCTGGCATAAGGACGAAGTAAGGAAGAAAATCCTACGCTAGCTTTGAGTCCAAGCAACATTGGCGAGTAGAATGATGATAATGAAATTGGAAACCAAGCCACAGAGCCTTGTGCATTTGTTCCAGAATCACGTTTTTATTCAGTAAACTTCTCCTTAGTTACTCTCATGAATCAAAGGGTAGAAATAAAATTTGAAGCCCAATATTTTTTTTAAAGCATGTTAACTGGCTTCTTAGCACTCAGAGAATTCTAGGTAGGGAAATATACATACATCCTAATAATATGTTCATGGGGGATGATTCTTGTGTTGTGAAAATGCCCACTGAATTTGGTTAAACATATCTGAAAGTTCCTGGAAAATAAATATTATTCACACATAGGAATCTGATCAACATTTTTCATTTCTTCCAAATAAGAACTGAAAGCCAAAGGATATCATCATACAACTTCAAATTAGGGATTAAGACTAGAAGATTTTAAAATAATGTATTTGCTTAATAACTTCCCCCATGCTTATTACATTCTTTTCTGGTGTCAACGTTCCTACAATATATTGTCTAAACTTCTAAAGTGGAAGTGGTGTGCGTGCCTGTGCAGCTCACAGGAAAGTGCTAGGGAGTACACATCCATGCACAGCAGTCTTGGAGATGAGAGGAGAGAGGAGTGTCCAGGGATAAATGCAGCAGGAACAGCATTAAAGAGAAAAGGAATGCAGGCTATGGATCCCAGCTATACAACTTTCAAGTCATATAATATTAAAAGTCCAGCCACAGAGCCTGGGGAATTTATGTTCCATAAAATTCTTGTCAGTAGCTACCATGAGTCATCAGTCCTCTTTATTACCGTGGACTTCATGGGTCTACTTGAGAGAAGAAAAGGAGCACTCGAAAATTACCTCGGGCCAGGGACTGGACCCAGCAGTTCCGCTGAAGAATATCTTGCCTGTCTCCTGTTGGTCCCACCAGGCGAACTTTTCTTGAGTTAGGTACTGATAGCAGAAACCATAAGAACAACAGAGTCCACAGAGGTGATGACAGCACCCTACCTGGGCTGCTTAGTTTCTGGCATTGAGCTAATCAGGTCTTCTTCCAGAACCTGCAGTTGCCCTTACTGTCTTGTGCCTTCTGATTACACACGAGGTTGTTGCTACATGCACACCTTTGACTGAATTGAATAGCTGATTGCCTCACTCTACCTCACATTACCTGATGGGATCAAGCAATGGTGTGTTAACCCCAAGGGTTCGGGAATATAAGCAGAGGCAAAGCCAGCACAAATATGAAAGCCAACACCCAGGGTCTTATGAAAAAAGCATGCGTTTTTAGGATAGTAACAGCAAGCTGTAGTTAGCTTAATTCTGAATTCTGGGGCCAATTCCAAGCAAAGCAAAATTCCCCGGGTCCTGGGCAGAGCAAGCCTGTACGTGTGGCAGCCTTGATGTCTTCTCCCTAAGCAATCACTTTTCTCACCTTAGAACAGCACCGCCAGGTTGCCAAGGACTTTTCCCCTCACATGGAGGGGCTGATTCATAAAACAGTGACTTGCTGGGTTACACCGTGTCCTGGATTTTAAAAACTGAGCCAGAGCCAGGGTGTGAACCATCTATGTAGTTCTGTCCCCGGCTTGTGTCAGCTTGTCCTGGTATTTAAGTATAGTCCATGTGCATACTCATTTGTCTGAAGAAACTCCAACAAAAAAAGTGCAATTATTATATGCTTCTTTATTGACAGGAAAGTCAAACCTTCTGGCCAGTGGGTAAAATGGATAAAAATCGATTATTCTAAAAAGCTCTGATATTAGAATGTTAGCCCTAAAGTAAATCTTTTTATGTATTATCTATTTATCTATTTCTCTATTTCATTCATTAAATTTTATAAGCCTCCCACAAAGTAGACTTTTATCTATTTTACAAATAGAAAATTTACTTTTTTAACATCCTAATAATAAAGCTAAAGAAAAACAATCCTAAATTTTTTAATCTCTCTTTATGGTGGCAGGATTGGAAAAGTCATAATTTATTACACTTCCATGATAAACACATCTGCTGTGAATTTTTTTAAACACTGTTCTTTCTGCATCCTTCAGATTTTCAAGGAAACACGGGAACAGGAAAATGAAAATACACATTTTAAGGACTTTATTCAAAGCAAAATTTTATTTACAAGCTCTTTTATTTTTTAATAAACTTAATTTTTTAGAAGTTTTAGATTAGAAAAATTATGAGCTAGTATGGAAAGTCCCATATACCCTGTACTTCATTTTCCCTATCACTTAGTATGGTATATTTGTCACAATTAGTGAACCAATATCTATATATTGTTAATTAAAGTTTACACTTTATTCAGATTTCATAGTTTTTACCCAATACCCTTTTCATGTATCAGGATTCCAGGATTCCATCGAGGATATCATATTACATTTGTCATCATGTCTCCATAGTCTTCCATGACAGTGACAATTTTTTAGATTTCCTTGATATTTGATGACCTTGGCAGTTTTGAGGAGTACTTAAGTATTTTGGTTTTAGCTCTACCTTATCTCTACCTCTATCTCTATCTCTATCAGGTGACTTGTAGAATTCTATTAAGATTTTTCTAATGTTTTTCTCATGATTACGACCATGAGGGAGCAAGACCATGGAGATAAAGTGTCATTTTCACCCCATGATACTAAGAGTGTGATCAACATAACTTACCACTGGCGACGTTGACCTTGACTGGGCTAAGGTAGTGATTGTCAGGTTTCATGCTTTTTTGAAATTTTGCTTAATTATACGGAATGATCTCATCATTAAAAATATAAACCTTAATTTTAAACAAATTTATTCAAGTGGCAGTAGAATTAGCACTAGCTATCATTGAACAGGTTATGATACATATGAGATGACATTGCGTATTTAGGAGAGAGATAGGAAGAGGAATTACGCAATAGAAAAACTAGTTTAGTGAGCCTTAAAATTCATCATGAGCACAGTTCCTATGGAGCAAGTCGATACTATCAACTCTTCATTAGCATATTTTACTTTGCAAAACATGTTGCAATCACTGTGGTTATTTCACCCACCCCCACAACATCCTTATGAAGAAGCAAAATAGAGACCTTCCTTGGTTCACTTTCAACAAAGGAAGGGCTTGGGAGTCAAAGGCTGTTTGGTTTTGAGCTTGGCCACTTTCTACTGTGCAATCTTTGCAAAACTTTTTGGAGCACTTCATCTATAAAAGTGGGCAGTGGCCAAATTGTCCAAGAACAGAAAAGGAGAAATGAGAAGTAGGTTGGATAAGGAGGTACAGATTAGTACGGAGTGGAGATATGAATTTCATGGCTCTATAAACATGTTTGTTCTTTTTTAAAAAAATAGACCACACAGAATAACACTGCTTTATTTTATTTTTTTTTAGATTGATTTTAGAGAGAGAGGAAGAGCAAGAGAGAGAAACAGCCATTTGTTGTTCCACTTATTTATGCATTCACTTGGTTGATTATTGTATGGACCCCGACTGGGGATCAAACCCTCAACCATGCCTCTCAGGACAATACTGTAATCAACTGAGCTACCTGGCCAGGGTTAAGCATGTTTATTCTTGTTGCCTATATGCTTTGTGGCACAACAGAAAATAGGAAGCAGATATCTGGCTAAGGCTTTTCGTTGTAAATAGAGAGACACAGACCCATTAAGGAACCATCTTACCATCTCACAATCAGATGAATCAAATTTCAAGAGCTCAGGATTTGGAGTAAGGAGCCCTGAGTCCATATCCTGAGTCTGTCACTTTCTACTGTGTGACCTTGGGCACTTAACATCTCTTAGCCTTAGCTTAGTTGCCTCTGAAATGAGTATACTGTGGGAATTACATAAAAGCATCTAGCACATCAGTGAAAATTAATTACATCTGAATTTTAACCAACTTTGGAGAAGCTGGGAATCAACATGACTTTGGAACAACTAGCAGAAAGCTACAGAGCATTCTTAGCTGTACTTTCAGTGACAGAATTGGCCTTATAATATCCTAGAAGGCCATTATTTTGACATTTTGTTTAAGGCTAGTTCTTAATTTCCCTCAGTTATTTTAGGCAAGAGTGTTTTCAAAAGACCTGAGTGATGTTATTAACAAATGGGTTACATCTTCTCTTCACGAGTTAAGCCTCTAATTATACCTTGAGCTGATTTATTAGTACTACAGGCTTCAACATTTCCTAACTATTAAGGCCGACTAGAGAATCAGGATAACTGTCCACATGCTAGGGATCTGAACGGTGAAAACCCCACAGAGGAAGAGGTGATACTTTGTGGGTGAGTCACAAGGAAAGACTCAGAGGAAGGTATTAATTAGGGTAATAGGAAATTATAACAGTAAAATATGGGTTAAGTATCAGCAAATTTCCCTTAAGGACATAGTTCCTATGATAGGAGGGAAGAGTCTTCTAAAGGAGGTGATTAAAAACTCCAAGCTTAAGACCTTTAAAATGAGACGGAACAGAGTCCCGTGAGCATACCAGAGAGAAGAATCCTGCCCCGGTATGGGGCGGGGTGATCTAACAGCTTTTTTCACTGCCAAGGGCCTTGAGTCGCTAAGCTCCCTGATAATTGAATACATTGCAAACCATCAAATACACAGTTCCTTCCCTTGAGTGTGTAGCTGTCATTTCTATAGACACTATTTCTTTTGGAGCAACTTTCTAACACCACTGATGGTAACATAAAAACTCTGTAACTCTCATTTCATTTTTAAGATTAGATAGATTATTCTTCCAGCCAAGGAAATTTATTTCTCAAGATATAAAAGCTAAATGTTAATTTTAGTTTCCACTATTTGCTTTGTACCCTTATTTCACATAATGGCCAAGTCCTGTTAAATCTGCTTCCAGATACCTCTGAAATCATGTGCTTTTCTCCATTACCTGGGTTTGATCCACACTCACCTATCTCCCAGATTATTATAAGATCCTCCTGAACTGGTCTCCTTGCTTCTCTTCTTGCCTCCCTTTAACCTATGGTCTGAAGAGCAGCTAAGGTGATCTTTTAAAATACTAATCTGTTTTAAAAGATTTAAAAAGGAGAAAATGTGGAGACAAGGGAACCCTTGTGCAGTGTTGGTAGGAATGTAAATTGGTGCAGCCACTATTGAAGAGAGTATGGAGGTTCCACCAAAAATTAAAATAGAACTACCATATGATTCAGAAGTCTGCTTCTGGACATTTATCCAAAGGAAACAAAAATGCTAACTTGAAAAAATCTGCATCCCCATGTTTATTGCAGCATTATTTACAATAGCCAAGATACAGAAACAACCTAAGTGTCCATCAATGGATGAATGGATAAAGAAAATGTAGGGGTGTGTGTGAAAGAGAGAAAGATAGAGATAGAGGTGCTGAAATATTATTCAGCAATAAAAAAGGAAATCTTGTCATTCATGACAACATGGTTGAAGCTTAAAGACACTATACTAAGTGAAATCAGTCAAACAGAGAAAGCCAAAAACCATATGATCTCACTTTTATGTGAAACATAATCTAAAAAAAAAAAAGCCCAAACTCATAGATACAGAGAACAGATTGGAGGTTGCCGGAGGCAGGGTGTGGAAGTTGACAAAATAGGCAAAGAGCACAAACTTTCGGTTATAAAAATAAATAAGTCCTGGGGGTGTAAAATACAGCATTAGTCAGTTACTCAGGGAGTAGAGCTTGAAAGTCCTCATCACAAGAAAAAAATTCTGACTATGTGTGGTGACAGATGTTAACTAGACTTTGGTAATCATTTTGCCGTGCGCATAAATACTGAGTCACATTGTACACCCAGAACTAATATAATGTTATATTTCAACTGTATCTTAATTTTTAAAAATCCAAGCACTAATCTGATTATGTCATGCCCCTGTTTAAATATACCACCCAATTCCCTGCAGCCCTCAATGTGAGTTTTAGATTCCTCACGCAGAGAATCCTCTCCAGCCTTACGGCTTCTTCCTCTCTGTCTCATCCATATTTAGTGCCCCGGCCACAATGGATTAGAGACCGCTCTCCAAATACGCCAGCTTTTTTTCCTTGCCTTAGTTCCTTGTGCCCTTAAATGTTTTCTAATACTCCTATTTTATCAGAATAACTCTTCTCATCATACAAATTTCATCACAGACAACTCGTTCTCCAAATACCTTCCCTTAGTCCCCCAAGACAGGATTAAATGCCCCGCCCCTGTGTACTCCTGTGTCCCCCTGTGTTCACCTCTCTGCAGCTCTGTCACACCCTGATATTTCCTGAGAGAGTGTCAACCTGCATGGTGGACAGGGACTAAGGTCTTTCTCACTGTTATCTCCAACACTTACTCCAATGCTTGGCACCCAGTAAATACAAAGTAAAACTTTATGGAATCAGTGAATAAATAGCGAATCTTCCCATGGGAGAAGTAACGCATTGATTCAATAGCATAAAAGGAAGACAAGTTAGGGAAAATTACCTGGGAAACTTGGCAAAGGGAATATAATTAGGACTGGCCAGAGAAGGTGGCATTTGTGGTGAGAGGAACTGTGTGAACAAAGGTGCTTAGGTGAGAACAGGTAAAGGATGTTCATGAAATAGTTAAGGGTCTGGATTCATTAGAGTGGAGGATGTATGTTGAGAAAATGAAGAATGGCCAAATTATGAAGAAGTCCCTAGTCACAGTATAGCTGGAAACTGTGGCCCGTTGATGATTTTAAGGAAGACCACTGTGGGAAGGAAACGTATATAGGGAACACTGGATGGGGATAATTCCAGTCACCAAAAGCAACTAAGAAGCTGATGCGCCATAATATACGAATAAGGAGATGTGGGAGGTTAAATTACCATTCCAAATATTTACTCCCTTTCTCTCCCATGTGTCATCTCCCATCCATTGGCTCTGGACTTGACCATGTGACTTGCTTTGGCTGATAGAATGTTAGCGGGACTTGAGAAGCACTTGTGTGATTGGACTTGCTTCTGCCATCACCAAGAGAAGAACATGTCCTGCATAGCCTAGGGAGAGAGAGCTGGGGGGCAGCTAGCACACAAACATATGATAAGTAAAAAAGAATAGTTGTTTTAAGCCGTTGAGTTGTGGGGTGTTTTCTTAGGTAGCAATAGTAACTGATGCAGAGAATAAGGATGTGATAGCGGTATAGAAAGAAGGGAGGGAATGATTAGGACATACTGAGAAGGAAAAATTAATAAGCTGAAACATGTTCTGGTCATAATGAAATTTAGATGTTAAAAATGCTAAAGAATAGCTTTAAAAATGATTTTTATTGAATAAATTGAGCATATGTGAACAAGAAAATCTGAAGTAAATCAATAACATTATCATTCCTAAGAAGCAGTTACTTAGGTGTATTCTTTCTCTTTTGGGGGTAGATTTATTCTTCTATTCAGCAAGTGTAATGCTTTGTGCATCTGCATTCACAAAGGTCCTTATTTGGTGAAATCCTTCTTTGGAAAGTGTACCAGTCAGTTAATTATCTACTTACAAAGGAGGAGGATGATGTCATTGGAAACCATTTATTCTTGTGGATTTACATAAATGTAGAATGCAAATAAAATAACATTTTGTGAATAGCCCCCTGTACATTTTCACTTTGGGAGAAAATAAAAATTGCAGCTTTCTGGTAATTCTTTTCTTTTGTAGACTATAGGTAATTTGCAGTGACTAATCCAGCTGTCTTTACTCAACTATCTATCTGGCTTATTTCTGGCAAGAAGCACATTGATGGTAGAAAGCAGAGGGGGCATTACAAATAGAAGAGCAAAGAAGAACCATATAATTCTTTGCTTATAAGAATCGCCCACTGTTGTTGAAAAACCTGCATTGCAAAATTTTAGTTTTGGAGTCAAATCAGTCATTCTTGCCTAGACATAATCTTCTGACCATGGAGGAAATTGTTCGTTTTTGCCCTTCCACCGAACTTCCGGCTGCAAATCCACTTTCACCTGAGCCCCACTGCGTGGATTCACATTATCAAGGGCAAGCAGCTTCTTATCACTTGCCATGCAGAAAGGGAGAGGGAGGGCAGGAGGGAAAGAGAGGGAGAGTGAGAGGGGAAGAAAATAGAAGAAAGAAAGAATTGAATGAAAAATTCTGTATAGGGTTACTGGAAACCAATAAATATGGCTGAGGTATAGGTACTTGTCAAGACCCTTCGTACCAGCTTGCCCTGGCTATCTTCTTTCTAAAAGCTGTACACCATGGTGCAAAATTGCCACCTCAAGTCTGTGAAATACCCTCTTCTATCATTGTAGAGCTGGAACTTTCTGGGTGAGAGACTCAGCCTTAACAAATAGTCCTGGATATATATATTTATCTCAAAAAATGAGAGAGTCTGAAAAGAAATGAGCTAAGATTTCAACCAAGGAAATTATAAAAGGGGCAACAGAGTAAACACAAAGAAAAAAGGGAAGGAGGATATTAAAGATAAAGTTAAAATAAAACAATGACAAAGGGAATAACAACAACAACAACAAAAAAACCCTAGGTAAAATATATAAACTTTGAGAAAAAATAAAGTGTATAATTGCCCCAAGAGGGAATAGAAAAGTTTAATAGACTAATACAATTAAATTTTTATAGTAATCAAAGCATTTTTACAGTTTTATAGTTGAGTTTTCATAAATTATTAAAGAACTGTTGAACTTTATATGTTATCCCAGAAAAACAGAAAAAAAAAAAAGGAAAGCTGCCTAAGTAACTTTATAAAGTCTGTAAAATCTTGATTTCAAACCCAGATGAAAACAGTATAAGAAAAATATGTAGGTCCACCTAACTTCAATATAAATGAAAAATTTACGAATAAAATTATTAGTTAATGGAATCAATCAGTGCATATGTTAAGGGACTAAAAGAAAAAAAGTCTTATTGAAATAGCTGTGGCAAAATTAATGTATAAAAGACAATTTTTAAAAACTGTTACTAAAAGTTAGAAATTTTTTCTCTAGATAAAGCCTATCTACTAAAAATTTACAGCTAATATTATACTTTATAGAGAAACTTTGAAGGTTGGCTGCTATGTCATAATATTTGATACACCAGAAGTTCTGACCCAACTCTTAGAAAACAAATTAAGAGGTACAGGGTTAGAATGTGATGAACAATTGTCATTTTTCAAATTTACATAAAAACTTCAAAGGGAACCCTGGCTGGTGTAGCTCAGTGGATTGAGCACGCGCTTCGAACCAAAGAGTCACTGGTTTGGTTCCCGGTCAGGGTACATGCCTGGGTTTTGAGCCAGGTCCCCAGTAGGAGGTGATTGGGAAGCAACCACATATTGATGTTTCTCTCCCTCTCTTTCTCCTTCCTTTCACCTCTCTCTAAAAATAAATAAATAAAATCTTTAAAAAATAAAAATTAAAAAAATCAAAGGGAATAGCAGACGAAATATTAAAATATTAGAAGTGTGAGAGAATTCAGCCAGTTTGATGAGACAAGACTATAAGAGCGACTGCTTTAGAAGTCAGGGCAGGGGAGCCCGGGGCCTGACCAAGGGCAGTGGTGGTGTAGATGGAGCTGTTTTATAATATTTATGCATGTGCTTTTGGCATGTTAAATTTTGTTCCTAATTGATATAAAGCGAACTCCATTCATTGTATTAATTATGAAGCCATATTTTTGTGGCAAATAAGGAGTGTGAGTTTTTCTCCATTCATCTCACTGAAGCTCCCAAGAGAGAATTCCTCACTAAAACGGATACTGATCTTAAGCGTGATTGACAGAAGAGCCACGGAGTTGCTGACTAAAGAGTCAGTGAATCCAATTTTGGAGGAAGAGTTAAGGGGAATGGAATGATTTGATCTGGAGAAGAGAACAATTCACACAAGTGTCAATTCCACCCATTTTCACTGAAAACAGACACAAAGAAATAGGTCTAGATAAAGGCCTACAGGTCTTAGCATCTTAGTCGATTCGGACACAAAATATCACGGACTGGATGGCTTCTAAACAGCAGAAATTTATTTCTCACATGTGGGTCTGGAAGCTGAAAGTCTGAGGTCAGGGTACCAGCATGATTGGGTGAGGGCCCAGTTCTGGGTCACAGACTTTCTGTTGAATCCTCACATGAATGAGGGGAGTCAGGACGTTCTGCAGGGTCTTCTTCATGGAGCACTAATCTCATTCTTAAGGGTTCTACCCTCCTGACCTAAGCATTTCCAAGGGCCCTCCCTCCTAATACCATCACATTGGGCATTAGGATTCCAACATGCTAGTTTTGAAGCAAACATTAAGACCATAGCAGATGGGCTGGAATAGAAAGGAGGTTTTGATGATGACAGTTAAATCACCTTAGTAATTGAAATTTCCAAGATAATTGTGGAATTTCCCTCTATAGAGACCTTTGTAAGTAGAACTTCTTGTATATGGTTGAAGAGAGGCCCTTTAAAAGATACACATGCAAATTAAAGTGCTATATATCTAAACTTATACACCATTGATTTTGATTTTGTTTATAAACAAAAACAAAAATATGATTTTTAAACTTGCAGTACAGAAATAACAAAAAGTGTTTTACTCTGAAATTTTGCTAATATTGACTTAGATTCATTCACTCAACAAATGTATTTTCAGTGTGAACTATACTAGAAACTGTTCTAGGTACCGGAGATACAGAGTTGAATAAAATAGATTAAAATTCATGCAACACTAAGCTTACAACCTTGTTCATCAGTGAGATAAATTAATAAAAATACAGGTTTTTAGATAGATGTCAATATGAAGGAGAAACAGAGAACAGATATATATGTCTGAGGGGAGGGGAAAGGGTACGTTCAAGTTCAGACAGAGTGGCTAAAGAAGGCCTCCTTGAAAAGGTGAAATTTGAGTAAGCCCTAAAAGGTAAGGGAGAAAGCCCTGTGAATCTCTGGGAAAGATTGGTCCAGGCAGAGGGATTAGCAAGTGCAAAGACCCTGAGGCAGGTCCATGCTCAGTGACTGAGGGGGTCAGTGGGGTAGAGGGGAATGAATGAATAGAATAAGAAGGAAAGTCAGAGAGAAAATGAGGGCAGATCATGTAAGGTCTTGAAAATCATTAGAAGGGCTTTATTTTCAGTTTTTATTTAGAGATAGGGAGACAACAGATTTTAAGCAGAGGGGTGACCCTGTAGCGCTCTGGGTACTCCTAAGAGGAGACTGTAGGAGCAGAAGCAGGAAAATTAGAAGGGTATGGCAATACCCTGGGGAAAAATGATAGTGGCTACAGCAGCAGTCCCCACCCTTTTTGGCACCAGGGACCAGTTTTGTGGAAGACAATTTTTTTGTGGGCGAGATTGGGGAGGGGTTGGTTTTAGGGTGATTCAAGTGCAGTTCACAACAGTAGGCTTCACACTTGTATGAGAATGTAATGCCGCTGCTGATCTGAGAGGAGGCGGAACTCAGGGGGTAATGCCAGAGCTGGGAAGCAGCTGTAAATACAAATGAAGCTTCCACTTGCTTGCCTGCCACTCACCTTCTGTGCAGCCTGGTTCTTAACAGGCCACGGACCAGTACCAGTCCATGGCCTGGTGGTTGGGGACCCTTGGACTACAGTGTCATGGGACATTGATCAGTGGTTAGATTCTGAATATTTTTGAAGATCGAGTCAATTAGATTATTTGATGGACTGGATATGGATTGTAAAAGAGGGAAGTCAAGGAGGACTTTGAGTTTTACCTAAGTGACTAAAAGAATGGGCTTGACATTGAGATGCAACTTAGCATAGATGCTTCTATGATACTCCAGAGCATCAAGAGCACAACAATTGTGCTCCCTTTTCTTACCACCCACTTCATACAACCTTCCTTTGACCTATTGCTATAAAACAAAACAAAAAACCTCTCTTATTCCAAGTTTTAAAAATTCACACGACAACTCTGCTTTGCTTTAATTTTGCTCTTAAGGTTTTTCTTTCTGTCTAATAAAATGAAATATGCATTAAAATATCTGGCACATGGTACACATTGAATAAATATTTGTTGAATGAATGAACGGTGGTGGGGAAGCCACAGGGCAATTACCCTTTCCTGAAAAGACCACACAGGAATGGAAGGAGAGAGCATGGCAATGTCGTTCGAGTCCAAACAAGAAGCACTGTACGTCTCGGGCATTTTCAGAAAATCAATGAGAGATGGGAAGTCCAGACATCCTTAATGTCTATAGACCCCAGAGACTGGGAAAAAAACCTTCAAGCAACATTAAAAAAAGGACTTTTGAAGAGAAAAATACTATTTTTTTCTTTCTTAATCTCAGTCTTACAACTTGAACATAAAGAACTGGAAATACTTTTCCTTCTTTTTCTTTTCTTTTTTTTTTGGTAAAAAAATAAAAATAAAAAGCCTCCTATGGTGAGAGATTGAAACTTCCACAGTGTGCCCTGCCAGCGAGAGTGATTATGCAGCCTGATGGACTAAGATATTAATTTAGGGGCTGTGCAGCTGTAAACTGACTCACAGGTAAAATAAAATGTAGCTGTGGGAGAAGAGCTGAGAATCCAGGTGCAACACAGACCCGCTTGATGAGGTTTGTAACCCATGCACAAGGACCCTTCCGAGCTCCCTTCTGGAAAAAAATTAAAAAGGCAGAATTTCACACAGGAACTGCCAGAATCTGTTAATTAACTCTGTTCCCTGAAGATGAATGGGAAGCTGTTTTTTGAAAGGAGATATAAGTAGGGAACCCTCATGGCTGCCACACAGGATGTCATGGTCATAGTGAGGCCCTCTAACTCTGTAAACGTTGCGGCCTAATACACTGTGGTAGTAAATGTGCTGGAGACGTAGCAGACACTGTAGAGAATACAATGCACGATGTTCGCTGGAACCCTTCCTTTAAATAAACCCAGATCTCTTCATCAGTGTTTTTGAAATGGTGTTGCCATACCTATTTCTTTTCATGTAAGCCATCCTCCCAGCTTTGCAAGTTAAAAGCAAACAGACATAGCAACAAGCAATTGGAAAATGAAATTTTAAAAATATTTATGATAGCATTAAAATGCTAAATATCTAGTGATCATTAAATATCTAGTAATAAATCTAACAAAGATATGTATATAAAACTTTCCTAAAAATTACAAAACTCTGCTGAGATAAATTAAAGAACAACTAAATAAATGGAGAAATAAACCATGCCTATGGATTAGAAGACTCAATATTTTTGAGATATCCATTCTTCTTGAATTGATCTACAGATGCAATAAAATCTCTGCAGAATTTTTTAAAATCAACTTTATGGAGATGAAATTAACATACAATAATATGCATATATTTTAAAGGCACATTTCAATAAATTTTGACAAAGATATGCTCCAATATATCCACAATACAATCAAGATATAAAACATTTCCATCGTTCCAAAAAATTTCCTTCTGTCCCTTTGCAATCAGTTGCCACTCTTTGCCTCCTGTTCTAAGAAACCACTGATCTGTTTTATCTTTCCTAGAATATATATATTCTATATATATTATATATATTCTATATATATTCTATATATATAGAATATATATAATATATATATACACACACACACACACACCAAACAGATATGCTCTTTTTATGCCTTACAGTCAGGCAGTTTTTGCCCTGAACATCCTCAGTAATTAGCTTGAATTTTCTAAATGCAACTTCATCATTCTGCAGACCACGTAGGCTCACTTCGAAAACACGACACTTGAGACCTTCAGATGCCATTTGGGTTCCTGAGTTCTCATGATTAGTGTTTTCCCAAGAGTTCTCATATTGAACATAACTGGTGCCTTCACAGCCTACCAGTCTTCCTTAGACAATGGATCAACCATTTTCTTCTTGGCTCCCTCTCTGCTGCATTCTGTAAGATGCTCATTCTTGCTAACTGCCATGGCCTCTTTAGTCACTCTCTTAGTGGTGGCTTTTGAGAAGATTAAGTCTTTGATGTATTAGTGTTTTCCTTTATGGTTAGTACATTTATGTTCTAAAAAAATCCCTGTTTGCATTTTCCCAAGTTTGTGAAGATATTCTCCAGTGTTTTCTTAGAGAAACTCTGGATTTCTAGGTTTTACATTTTGAACCATGAGCCATTGTGAGTGGAGTAAGAGAGAAGTTGAGGTTCGTTTCCTTTCTTATGAATATTTAGTTGTTACATAACTATTTGTTAATAAGACTTTCCTCATTGGTGGCTTGACTAAAACTGAGTTGACAGGGATGTGTGTTTCTTGCTAGACTTTTCTGTTTATCTATTTATTCAATTGTCTATTCCAGTGTTTTTCAACATCTTTTATGATCACACCCCTACAGAGCCTTTCTAAATATTTTTACTCCTAATTACTCCTTTCCCCCATAAACTTTTCATATCAAAGGTATATTATATATCTGTTTATGTACTGCATGTATAAATGTGCTTTATACATTAAAAGAATATAAAATGTTTTCCTCCAAAAACCATTTTTCACCCCCTTGAGGATAATATCATTCTCACTGAGAACGCATAGTTTATTCTTATACCATACCACACTGTAGCTTTATAGTCCCTCTTGAAATGATGTAGTATAAATCCTCCAAATGGTATTGGCTATTCTATAGCCTTTGCTTTTACCATAAATTTTAGAATCAGCTTGCCAATTACTTCCTAAAAATACATGGTGAAATTCCACCTCTGGCCATGATGGAGTAATAGGGACTAGATTCACCTTTTCATCTAAAGCACATGGAAAATTCTACAAGATACATACACATTTTCTTTCAGACAATGGATAACATACAGCACAGGCCTGTTATTTTCCTCAAGAGAAGGGAAATAAATAAACCGGGTATGTGATCACCTCAGCTTACTGCTCTGAGGCACATTTTGAATTGTGGAACAGGAAGAAGGTTGTCAGAGAGAACGCAACAACTTGGCTGCGTTGAAGAGATAGCGATGAGAGTTTAGGGAATCTGAGGTGGCTGGAAGTTCCAGAAGAGAGGCAGCTGAACAGAAAAAGAGCTTCATAAATCTGCATAGAGTCCCCCTGGGGCTTCTTCTGAACACTAAGATCTGCACACGCCAGATAAAACTCCCTGAGCTCAGGCAAAGAGTGCCAAAAACATGAGCTAAACTGCTCAGCATTCACACAGCGCTTGGAATTTTTTGACTTCCCACTAGCCAAGTTGGAGATTCCTCTTTGGATAATTGGAGCATTCAGTAGAGATCCCTGAAGTGAGGCTTTCTGTACTGGAACTGAACCGTTCCTACTGTAATAGCTACTCTCGACCCACTCTAAAAATTCTTTAAAACAACCAAACTAAAGTAACAACAGTCTATCAGAACTAATCAAACTCTCTGTAAAGAAAGGCAACAATTAAAACCACAATGAGATATCACCTTACACCTGTCAGAATAGCTATCATCAACAAATCAACACACAACAAGTGTTGGTGAGGATGTGGAAAGTGGTATGGGGTTACTTCAAAAATTAACAATGAAAATGTCTTATGATCTAATGATTCTACTTTTGGGAATGTATCTGAAGAAAAACAAAACACTAATCCAAAAGGATATATGCACCTCTATGTTCATTGCAGCATTATTTATGATAGCCAAAGTATGCAAGCAATCCAAGTGGCCATCAGTAAATGAGTGGATAAAAAGTTATGGTACATTTACACAATGGAATACTACTTGTTCATAAAAAAGAAGCAAATCTTTCATCTTGCAACAGCATAGATTGACATGGAGCGTATTATGCTAAGTAAAGTAAGCCAGTCAGAGAAAGACAAATATCATATTATTTCACTTATATCTGGAATCTAATGAACAAACTAAACTAACAAAATAGAAATAGACTCATACATACAGAAAACAGACTGACAGCTGTCAGAGGGGAAGGGTGTTTGGAGTCTGGGTGAAAAAGGGGAAGAGATTAAGCAAAAAACAAACAAACAAAAAAACGTTGTAGACACTGACAACAGTAAGATGATTACAAAAGGAATAAGGGGGTGGGGATGGTAGAAGAAGGTAAAGGGGGGATAAATGGTGACAGAAAGAGACTTGACTTTGGATGATGAATATACAACACAATATACAGTTGATGTGTTATAGAACTGTGCACTTGAAGCCTATATAATTTATTAACCAATGCCACCCCAATAAATATTAAAAAAGTAAAAAATATAAATTTATCACCATGTTTGCCTAAAAAAATAAAAGCAGCAAAATCCAACATTAAACAACAATGCATCCACAATAATCAGCAAAAACTCTTGGACATGCCAAAATTAAGACATAGTGTACTTTACACTCTTTATTGAATGTATGTAAGAACTCAATAAAAAAGTTACAAGAAGAAAGACAAAAGTTTTGGTAAAATACATTGCAGGAGGAAGCATAGGATAATGCATTGTATATCAAACTCTCAGAATTACCTGGAAGGCTTGTATTGTTAAAACACCAATTGCTGGACCAACCCCTAGAATCCATAAGCTATAAGAGCTAGGCCAATTGTAGAGCCCAAGTATGTGAATTTCTAGCAAGTTCCCAGGTGCTGCTGCCCCAGGGACCACACTTTGAGAATCAGTGGATAGTGGTTAGTTTTAGATTTTAGAGTATGTTAGATCACTCAGCTATATACTGACTTTGAGATCTTGGTCACATTTGTTGACCTCTCAAAGCTTTGGCTTCCTCTCTTATTAAATAGGGACAATAATTGTAGGTACATCATATGATTGATGTGCATTTAAATGATATAACTTGCTAGTATTGGCACAAAGTAAGTGTGCAATAAAAGTTAGCTACTTTATCATTATTCATACTGTTATATATATTGTTGTTATTTTTATTATTGCTGCTAAGAACAAATTAATATTATCTACATTTATTCTGTGGCCCTAAATTAGCTGGCATTGTTGTAGTTAAGTGTGAAAAGCCTTTCCAATCTAAGTCCTTTTTCTTTTGCTTATACTACCATCTTCCCAAATATTCCTTTGGGGCAAAAATTTTCCATGCTCAGTTTAAGCCAAATGATGAGTTTTTTCAAGGCAAATGAATAGAATTCGTTATTCCTGACTGAGTTATGGGAAAGGGAAAAAAGAATATTTTTCACTGCTTTAGATAAACTCACAAAATTATCTAAAATAATATGAACATAAAGTAAGTTCAGTTTGGGCCTAATCATGATTCTCAAGGAGAAGATTTAAATTAGTAGCCTTGGAAAAATAGAAATTTTCTGAATCTAGCATTTTGTTGACTCTAAATTAATTAAATTTAAGCTTCTTGAAGGAAAAATTAGTGTCAAAATGGCATACTATAGATGACAAACAGAAAAATCTTCTCATACAGCAACATCACATTATGGAATAATTAATATACTAGTGGGGAAGCCGCTGTCCAAATAGACATTCTTCTTTGTGCAGAAGTATCCAGTAAACGGCTCAATAATATTTCATTCACCCAACCCCGAAAGGAGATTTTTACTTAGTTTTAAAATATACATTAGCAAACCTTTTGAAGAATAGACCTAAGATATACCATTGGTCAAATTTTAACTTTGACATCCAGGTCTCCATGAGGTGCAGAAGGTACATCATTGTTCAAAATATCCCCTTGCTATGGAGTCTAATGTCAAATCTGGCCAGGTGACTCACTTTGGTGAATGAAACCTGGGTAAAATGATAGGTGCCATTTCTGGAAAGAGAAGAAGAAGAAGAGGAAGAGGAAGAAGAAGTTTAAGAGCTATCATGTGGCTTTGCCTTCTCTTTTCTCTATGTCACGAACTATGTAACGTCCCAGGTTAGGGTCCCCTAATAAAGACAATAGGGTTCAGAGTCGCACGTAGCCAGTGACAGATGAATAGCATTGACTATAAGGAAGAGAAGCCTTTCTTGTGGGAGGCTAAGTCACTTAGATTTTAAGGTTGCTTTTCATTGCAGCATAACTTAAACTAGGCCAGTACGCACAGACACATACACATCACACACATACACACACACACAATGATACTCTAAAACATGGGGTTCTTGTTGTCCATCACTAGGGATATTTGTCTCAAAGAAAAAACATATTTCTTCTCTCCTCAACAGTAACCTCAAACAGGAGGGTGAAAAGCAGGAAAAGTAAGAAAGAGGATGCTATTGGTAGGTGGAAATGATCAGAATTCGGAGTCTACTTCCAGATTAACTTTTCACCATTTTTGAGAGCCTATGGTTCATTCAAATTTCACTTAGTAAGCCGTGTAAGAAATTAAATGATTTTACCTGTGTACCACTGATAGGTCTAGCCCAATACTGAAAATAGTATATATTTAATTAATTTGGCCTGGACAAATGAATGACTGATAATGGTACTGGACAGAGAAAGCAGAGGCATTTTTCTCCCGGAATTGTAACATACATGAAATTAACAACATGCATATTTTCCGAGAGACAATATTCTAAGAGCCTCTTCAGATTGAGGGGACAAAAAAGGATGGAACAGGGAAAGGTGAGGCAGGATAAGGAGAACTGGATGCTATCAGCCAAGCAGTATGGCTTAATTGGGTTTTTTTGGAAAAAAAAAAGATGACAATAAAACATAACAGCTCATATTACAGTTTACCAAAGTGTCAAGATTGTCTGGGAACATTTCTTAAAATGATACATGTTGCCCTGCTTTGAAGAGGCTGAAGATGACCTATAGCTCGCAAAGAGAATAGGCTTGAAGAGATGAGGCCATATGCAGTTTTCCTAGGTTAAAATTTCAAAAATTCTCTAAGTCTGTGAAATCCATTAAGTAAGCTTTCTTGAAGTCAAAACAGTTAACAATATTTTATAGGTCATAATTTGAGCATTTCTATTAAATATATTTTTTGGCTTTCATTTTTTTAAAAACTCATATTTTTAATAACCATGATTTGGACTCATCAAGCAGCTTAAACTATTTTTGAAAAGTTTGGGGTTCAATAAAACCCAAACTGCTTTTTGCCAAGTACCTTTTTCTCTCATTTTAAAAACCATATATATCTTAAGGGAAATTTAACCCATGTGTTTTTTTATTCATTTAAATTTAAATAATCAAAATGGTGTTTTTTTTACAAGCTAGTTTATGTCCAAGAAACTTTTTGAGCCTTTTAAAGAGACTTTTATTCTAAAAACAAGAAGCAATGATTTGCCAGTGTAAATGCATTTCAACACCAAGAGACTTGTATTCATTTGTAACTGCAAAACCCCTGGTTTCTATATCTGGCAAAGATAGATCATTCCTTTTCTGTAACGTATTGGGGCCTAGACTCCCCGAAGTTAGCTGGCTTTGTGATGAAATAAATGTATTAAGACTGTAAAAATAAGAAAAACGGTGATGATAGTTAAAATGTTTCAAGAAATCATTGGCGCTGCAAGGGGCTGTGTAGCTAAATGGAAAGTGTTTTCCTGCATCTGCCACACGTTTACTGAGTTCCTGTTTTGGGCATAGCACTGGGACGAGGGGAAAGATGCAAAGGTAAACATCTTTGGGGCCCCTTACCCCCAAATTAAGGAGCGTAACCTCAGAAATTTGCTTTCATCATTCATTAAAATAGGGAGAGTCCTAAAAAGTCCAATTGGATGATTTTTTGGTGGCAGGAGACTGGAATTTGGGTTTTGGAATTTTCCGAGATGAGAGTAATATTTGTAGGGAGTTAGATAAAGAATGAGAGGGGGTGGAGTTTACCAGGCAGATGGTACTGGTTTTTTTTCTCTTTCAACTTTGTCTTTCCCTAGGGTGAAGAAGTCACTCAAATGACAGACCAAATCACAATGGCCTATAAGCTGTTCTGTGCTGAAGCTTAGCAGCCACTTATTTTAAATCTTCAGATATCCTTTATAAACTTGGAGTTTACTTAACTGTCAAATGAATAGGCTCCTCACCTCTCTCCACTCTGGTTTTCAGTAGTTTCTTTTTCAGGCCTATAAATATGAATAGCTTCCAACCTCTGAATCTTTCAGGGGGTTACTAAGATAGCACTCTGCTCTTTGCTTCACTCTGGAAATTCGCTCTGCACAGAGAATTATCTATTATTTTACTGTCCCCCTTCTCTTAGAGACATGGGGATGGATAGGGGTTAGGGGAGGGGGAGGAGAAGCTATGCTCCAGAATCGAACCTGATGCAAAGACAAAACTGAAAAAGATAAAACTCGAATTTCAGGGCTTCTACCATGTCCTTTTCTTTCTACTTTTTAATTACAGTTGACATCCAATGTTATTTTTCTGCCATCTTGACTGGAACCCTTCTACCAATGTCTTTACGGACACCAATGTGATGCTGCTCAGCAAGGAGTTGTAATGGGCCTCATTTCTTAGTCACACATAGAACTTCACATAATGTCAAAGAAAAAAGGACAGTTTATTGTCCTACGTAAGTTGGATTGCAGCGTATGATTGTGCGAGCTAGTACACAGCCTGTGCGACTGATTGTGTGGTGGCTCCACGTATGAAGGAGACGTCCAGGAGAAGATTTCAGACACGCCTGCTTTCTGCTTCCGGTGGTCCTGTAAGGGCATAAGTGATCTCTCAGCCTCTCTCTCTTTCTGCGTGCGCACACACACACACATCTCCCAATACTCTCTCCCTCTACCTTAGAGTCATACATATTTGTATCAAAAAAGGGCTAAGGGATGGTTTTATTCAGAAATGAGCTTAAGAACCTCTGCGACTTTGTAAGATGAGCATTCCTGAGCACATCTTCCCACAATAAAAGAATATATAATTCATAGTAGAGCGTGGTGAATAATATGAAAAATTGAACTTTTGTCCTGAGATAATTATTTTCAACCTGGGACATCACAATGGTTAATACACTTACAGTCTCATTTAAAATCCCAGCCTAATTCTCACGGGCCTGGCTTAGTTCATGTGCCTCTTCCTGATCCAACTGTAGAAGCTGGGAGGCTGGAATGTCATGATGGGCCAGGCCCAAGTTTCAGTCAATCCCAAAACTAAGGGGTGGACTCAGGCCCACCTTAACCACATGGAGTAAGAGTGGAAAGGGATAGTTCCCATAGAGAATCCATAACAGAAAGCAAAATGACAAATGTCTATTATCTGCCACCTGGAATTTTCTATTTGTTACTGAGTCAAGTTGCCCTGAAAGCTTATTTAAATATATCTTTATTCAATTTCGCTTGCTAGGTTTTCTGCTCTCATTCAGGATGTTGAGATAAATTTGAATTGTTATTCTGTCAACTTGCAAATAACTTGCATTAAACTATTGGAGAAACTGATCATCTGTATCCAGGTTACTGTGTAAATATTGAGTAATACCTGACCAGAAATTGTTGTGACACTCACTAGCTTCATGTTGATGTAATTTTATTCAACAATTATTTATCAAACACTAACTAGGTGCCAAACATAAAATTACATTTATTAATACTCTTGGCTATTATTGTTCAAGCAGTCTCAAATCCAGTTACATTTATTATTACCCACCCCATATTCTTTATCTTCTGCCCAAGGATATCTCTTGGTCCAATTTACACAGATATTTTGAATGTGAAATTACATGCCAGAAATTGTGCTGGTGTTGGGGCTAGAAAGAACCCTGGAATCTGACAGGGAGGGGAGATATGCAGAAAAAACAAAATATAATTAAAATAAAGTGTGATAAGAGGAACAATAATCATCTTATTATTTGGCATATCTACTGCTTAAAAAATGGGTCTGCAGACTAACAATGTATTTAACCCTATAAAAAAGGGATAAATAATGACTGAGGCATCAATTTTCCTGGTTAATCCAGGTTGAGTTCTACTGATCCCTGCATCATTTTCCAAATGCTCACACATCATTGTTTAGCAAACAACTTCAAAATTTTGCCAGAAATCAGCCTCAGATTTTGTGTAATTTCTGAAAATGATCTTCTCCACCTTTCTTTTAAAATCAGTATCTTTTAGGGCTCTCACTTATTTTCTGTGTCCCCAAAAGAATTAATGCTGGCTTGAAAACCACACCTTCAAGTTCTTTCCCTACCTTGGGATATAAAGTATCTAGGAGCAGAAATATTTGCTTATTAAAGTGGAGAGATACTATATTATTTCATCTTACTGCTTCTGTTACCTCTCTAAACTAGTAGTCATCAAATTAGCATCCTCAGAATAATCCATAAAGCTTTTTAAGGCACACTCTACTGGGCCCTACCCTCAAGTTTCTGATTCAGTAAAATGAGTTGGAGCCCAAGAATTTGCATTTCTAACACGTTCCTAGGGAAAGCTGATGCTGCTAGTCCAGGGATCACATTTTGGGGACCACTACTCTAGAATGTATATCTACCACTTTGTTTGGAAATCATTCTTCGTGCCAAGAAAGATACAGGAAAAATTAAGAATGAAGTTATTCTGCTTTCTCCCTGGAACTTAACAACATCATACCATCTTTTCTAAGGACTCTTTCTGAATTCATTCATTCATTTAACAAATGTTTATTGAGTACCTACTGTGTGCCAAGCATGACATTAAACCCTAAGGCAACAAAGATAAAATGAATTTCCAGCTTGTAGGGAAGCTCCTATGAAGGGAAACTAAAGAGCAAACAAACAGAATCTCCCTGGAAAGTGCTGGGTTGAGGTTTGCTGGGGTCATATGAGGTACTTAAGCAGTACCTATATGTATTATTCTGAGTCTTCCATATGGGAGGGGCAGCTCCCCCAGAAGAAGGGCCAAGGATTGTTCTATTACCCAAAAGCAGTGATACTGGGTAGACAAAGCCATACTCTGCTTTGGGAGTTGGGGGAGATTTTACAAAGGAGAGGACATACTGTGAATTGTTCTTACTAGTCTTTCATAAATTTTCTGTCACATTAATTTTTATCATAGTAGCTTTTGTTTACACTACTTTTCCTTTTACATTGAAATCATTACTAATTTTACAAATAGTTGTAAGAAAATAAAATTATAAAATATTTTAAAATATCCTTAGGAATGAGAGCCCACATTTCTAGACATACCTGCTGCCCCCACACTGAGGGGGTGTGGAGCCCAGGCCCTACAGCGTGTTCCTCATCATCACACCTGCATGACCAGGCTCAGGTTACCTTTGCAATCTGGGAAGAAAGGCGTAGGAGGAGAGAGGGAAGTAATGGGAGATTGGTCAGTTGTTCTCCTCTGTCCAGTGTTGTTCTAGAAATCCATAGTTCAGAGGAAACTGGGTCAGGAGCCAAGAAATAATAGGCAATGTCAGAAGTTAAAGTTCTAGGTGGTACCAAAGAGTTTTTCCAGAAAACTTTTCTTTATTCTCTAGGCTATTTGTGTTGGGCTTCCCACTCTCCTGGGCCATGGAATACTAAAGATGAAGGTCAGCCTTTGATATAATGTCAGGCATCATCTTCTTTATTGGGTGTGAACAGGCCCATAACATGGTTTCCTTGCAGTGTCTCACACCATAGCCTCTCCTTCTCGCAGGACACCCTGACGGCAGCCTTGTCTTCCCACCTCAAGAGTAGCAGGGAAAGAGGGTACAGAAGAGATTTCCACAGTTTCATCTTGTACGCATTACCCTTGCCTCTAGGGGCGAGAGATTCACGATATCTCAATTCTTCCGCTTCTGTGGCTTACTTGATCTCTCTCTTTCTATTCCTGCTCCCACCCGCACCCCTACATGCGCACGCACACACAAGAATATATAATAAAAACTGCATTTACTTCTAGATCAGAAAGAATAATGACTTTTATTTTCAACAACAAGTTATTATTTACTACGTGCCAGGCCCTCTCTAGGTGCTTGGGATCCACCAATGAACAAAGTAGACAAAAAACCATCTGCCCTGTAAAGCTCACATCCTAGTGGGGTTATTTTACACCCCACATGAATGAAAGTATCAGATTCTTCTCTCAGATGATATTCAACTGGGAGGGGGCCAGACAAAGTGAGGGGACCGCAAGGAACACGATGTGGACAAGTGTCTTCTCTGAGTGGGAGAGTGTGTAGAAGGGGGATAAGTGACAGATTCAACAACTTTTGTAATTATGCTTGGGTAAGATCATTTATCTTTTTAACAAAAATGGAAAAAAATCTATTTAAAAAAACTAGGAAGCATACCAGTAGGCAAATTTAGTAAACAAAGTGATTTTTTCCTCCCAACAAATCTGTTTCTGCTTTTCAGGTTTTAACAGTATCCATCCCACAGTCAGTCAGTCAGTCAGTCAACGCGTCATGCTTACAGTTTCACGGCATGGCACGTCCCAGATAGAGTCCCATTCTTTCTTTCTTTTTTTTACATGGTTTCAAGAGCCATCTGGCAGTCAGGCTGTTGAGTTGAATTCAAAGATGCTTTCAGATTAGTGCCATGAAGCAGGCAATTCACCAAATCTCCATAAGGCACATTACTGTCCCCCAGTGAATTATGTCTGACAGAAACAGTAAAGAGCAACTTATCTAGCATCTAACAAGCATTACTTTTCCCAGGATGGGCAGAGAAAGGGATGCTGAAGGGAGGCTTTGCATAAGTCTTAGTATCACGGAGTAATCACAATGAGTGCATTGTAAGTAAGTCGGCCCACTCCAACCATTGTATTGTAGCTGGAAAGCTTATGCTATGGCACCTGTCCTTGAAGAACTTAGACAGGTGAAATTCCATTCCAAAGAGAATATAATAAAAAGTCTGATTCTGTAGAAAGTCTAGAAGGGGAGCGTTCTGTGGATTTATTCCTGAGGAAGGAGCAGTGGAGCATACAACCATGTACTAGACCGGAGTAGATTTCTGTCCGCTGACATTGTTGCTGAGTCTTCTGGGATCTCAGAGCTAGAGCTGCTACCGAACATTCACCATGGGGAAAGATATTATCCTGGGTTTTCTGTCCCGTTATGAGTGTAAGCTCTCAGAAATGCTCACAGAAGTGCTGGAGCAGAAAGACCTTGAATGGGACAATGACACTGCCAGTCAACAGCACTGGTGGCTGCTGGTTTCTATTGGGGGTAGACTGAAGCCTCAGTGTAAGTAAATAATGATATCCTGAAGCAGAGGGAGACTTTTCTAATTCTTAACGGTGTCCTTTGGGACTTGTTTAGAGTTTCATGGAGTCATAAGGTGGGTATCACTGGAAATCAGTTCCAGATTTCCACAGGACTCTGTGTTGTGAAAATTGCTACATCAAATGAACAATAAGTTGGTTCACAGCTACTTTGGGGTGGATGCGTGGGAAATGTCATCACAATGGTTGTTTCCCAATTTACAAACCAGTAGGCATTTTTTTTCTTGGAAAATTGGACACATATGTAGCTATAACTACTCTGATGCTTAGTTTTCCATGTTTAAAGAAGTAAGAGTAAATGTCTACTATACACAGTGCTTCGTGTACCTAGCATCAGTACAGAATGGATTTAGGCAATGTTGATACCATTTTACAAAAATAATTATTAAAAATCTAGTGGGATGAACACTTAAACCAAATACTTTCCTGAAGTTGTAGATTCAACCTAAAATTAAATCTCAAGTTAGTCTACTGTGTCCAGAGGAGGTAATCAAAGATTAAGTGGATTTACTTCACTGGGGGTGCTCAGTTACCAACAAAGGATCTTTAATCTCTGGATTGAGGCCTATTCCTGTAGTGTAACTCATTTGGTTCTTTTACACTTTCTCCCCTTCAACCTCAATAGGTTCCTGTGACTTTTGTCTTACATTTTCATAGTTCTGATCAAATAATTATTCCCATCCCTCTTGCTCATGCTCCTTCGTATCATCTCCTTTGTTGTGGATTTAAACTTGCATGCACTCCTTCTTGCCTCTTCCTTACCATTCCCTCCCAGGAATTATTCTGTGGGTGAATAGAAGGTATTTGAATATTTAATGTTTTTTTTTGTGCATATTTCCAACTGCTTTTTTGCTGCCTTTCTCCAGTTTTTGCCACTAAAAAACCATGGAGATGTCCACTGAAGTCACTGGGTTCCTGTCACGTCACAATGGAATGGATGCCTAGCATTGGGTGGATGCTTGGAGTAATACTGAAAGCTATGTCTAACTCTGTCAGAAGCAAAGTGGCAAAGAATACAGAAATGCCCTCCTCAGAGGATACAAAAAAAAAGCCTCTCCGGAGTGAAACCATGTTCCCAGAAAAACCAGGCCTACCAATTTCTAGTGTCCAGAGACTTGTAATAATGGTGAATGAGCTTAAAGTTTAAAATTCCATAGCTGTTGTTCAAATGATATTGGAGATCCAAGGTATATTCTCAGCCAAAGTGCAAGCACAAAGTGAGCTCGTCTCTGAGGCCGTTCCAGTATTCTGGTCTCTGTTAGGTGTCCTTCAATATCACCTATTCCTTTCTGCGCACTTTTCTGTTTTGGGTCCTATAAAATATTATTAAAATATGTAGCTATTAAAAAGAGAAAGTTGGACATTATGACAAGAAAGGCTGCTCTTGATACCTTGTTAAATGTAAATATGAGGGGGGGACTCAAAAAATGAGTCCCCCCTGGAATTTATACACAAAAATTGTGTATTTATTCTTATATATTTAAACTTCAGTCACCTTCAAAGTACTCTCCATTTCATGCAATACACCTATTGAGACATTTTTTTCCACTGCTCAAAATAGTTTTTGACGCCTTTTAGTTCTTCTGCCATTTTGTTTGTTTGTTTCACCTCTTCCACATCAGCAAAATGTTTCCCTATGAAGACATTTTTCATCCAGGGAAACAAAAAAAAAACCACAACATTGCTTAGAGAGAGATCAAGTGAATAGGGAGAGTAGGGCATGGGGGTCATGCCATTTTTGGTCAAAAACTGCTAAGAACTCAGCACAATGTGTGTGGGTGTGCTCATAAATCACCTATCCTGAAATGGGCAAACACACAGAAAGAGTCTTCAAAAAAAATTCACTGAAGCTCTCACAACAACGCCAGTTGGTACAGTGATACCGATGGGCTTCTGAAACACTCACTTGGTGAGGAAAGCCTCTACCAGAAGGGGCCCACCCTCCAGAAACTAATTCCATTTTTGGGGGGTCCCCCTCATGCAGTATGTATTATGTGATCCAGCTTTGTTACACACACACACACACACACACACACACACACACACACACACACACAACCCAGGTAACAAAGAACAAAATTATAGATGGGTCTGTCCGGAAAGTATCCAGCCATGTACTATGAGCAATAAGGACATTAATTGAAGAAGATACAAGATATAGGAAATGTTGCACACAAGACCATGACAACTCAGTTGCCTTCAAAGTAGGCACCTTGGGACCTCACACAGTTCAAGCAATCACCATCAACTGCCCTGTCGTATTTTCCTGAATCTCACTGATAGACTGAAATCTCTTCCCTTTCAGAGGGGATTTTAGTTTTTGGAAAAGCCAGAAGTCACAGGGCACCAAAACTGGACTGTAGGGGCTGAGTCACCTGGGTGATTTGCTGTTTTGCCAAAAGTCTCTTGTTGAGATGAAGCTGTCCACAGCTGTGGCCTTCTGAATCACCCAAACAGTTTCCCAGAGGAATGCTCTCACTCAACAGTGTCTGCTGCCCCCACTGACTAGTACAGTGAAGTCATCATTGTTTGTACATGTGCGTTCCAGTCCACTCACTTGGCTACCAGGTTACATCAGTGTTGCGCAAACTGTTCTCATCATATTAACAACGGTTGTACTTTTCCTGGACAGACCTTGTACTCCAAAACATTAGCTGGAGATATCTCCAAGTGCTTGGATTACAGAGGATTCTTATATTTTTCTTTATGGTTACCTCTATTTTCACTATGAATATAAACAATAAACATATATTACAAATTAAACTACAAGCAATTTGACTTCATACATAGAGGGCCCCCAAGGGGGAAAGACTTGCATTAGAAATAAACAGAACAAAAAGTTCATGGTAGAGCTATATGATTTCAAAAGGAGTATGTCAGAGGTTTTCATAATGACTTACTGGTTCTAAGGGTGAAAACAAGTTCTGATAGATTGCAAATTAGTTTTGTTTTCATTGAGGCTTTCAATGTTCCCATTGAGGGTCTCAATGTGTGTTTTGTCTATGTCCAACACTGTTTCCAGATGGTTTGGGAGAGACGAAGTTTTAAGGCAGCGTTATCACATTTTATTTTCCTATTTGGAAACAAACAATATTTTATTGTGCCCTTCTTCTATACACACATACATACATGGTCTTCTTTTGATATGTTTAAAGAATTTTTTCTACTTCCTCTTATTCCTTTTTATAAATTTGATCTTTTTTATTTAAGGTTTTTTGATCTCCCTCCAAACGCTGTATGACAGCTGAGTTTTAAGTGGTTGCTTCAGGCTACAGAAGTCAAAGATGAAATTGAATTATGCTTCCAGGCTTGGGATACAAAAATCAAGAAAAATTTCATTCATTTTGATTAATTAATTCAGAAACACAGTGGTGGTATTATGATTATGTTGTATCTGGAACTTGGAATATTTTCAACTGACATTTACATGGTGAAGGAGAAAAAGGAATGGTAACTCTATGAATGGCAAACTGCTGGGGGCTGGGTGGAGGAGGAGAAAGAAAGAAAAGACTAAACAAGGGATCAGGGGAAGAAAAATATTATATATTCTATGTTGGGGTTTAGGTTATTTGGGATTGCTCACACTATTGATTATCTCCCAGGAAACCCCATAATACAGGATGATGAATGGCTCACAAGTCAGAGTTACCCTCAAAACCATGTTTATTATGTGCCTTGATTTGTCATACATAGTGTTATAATGAAAATTACTCACAATGATAGTGACATGCATAAGTGAATAACGAAAGTGTTTCAGAATTGTCTGCTAGAGAAGAGGCATTGCTAACAAGAATTGCCTATTCAAATCCTTTTATATGGACTCCTTTTCTTTGTTGTGATAAACTTCAAAAGTAGGTTACCTGAGAATTATGTTACCATCTAGCAGACCACTGATATATGTAAGGGACCAGCATCAGCTGAGCAGGGAGACTTCTCAAACGTAAGGAACTTGAAGAAAAATAGGGAGAGAAAAAGAGAGAGGAGTGAGGGATTTCAGAGTGAATTCATTAGCTACTGTTCTAATAATACCGAATAATAATCACAAAATCTCAGTGGCATACAACAATAAGCATGTATTTATCATGTGTCTGTGGGTCAGCTTTGCTCTTCTCAGCTAGACTTATTCAAGCCCATGCAAGTCAGGGGGAGGTCCGTTACTCTAGCCTGGCTGAGATCACCTGGGTTTCTCTCTTCGAGGTGCAGCTCTGCTCCCCATCTTCCTTAGACCAGCTGGCTAACAAACATGTTTTTCTTATGGCAGAGACAGAGGCCCATGAGAGAGCAAGCTCCACTTCACTGACATACTTCAAGCCCAAGTGGCCATGACATCTGTAAACATTCAGTTGGTCAAAGCCTGGGCATTAGTGGGCCAGGGAAATCACAGACCCTGGAGAGAGTAAAGAACTGTAGTCAGTAACTCCATCATAGCAGGGGTGAAAGGGGAAGGGAGGCAGAGAGAGAGAGAGACCTAGAAGTAAAGAACTTCCTTCAGATCATCCCCAAATCCTGGCCAAGCAAAGGAGGAATTCATATCAGTAGTGGTTTCAACCCTTCAAGGTACCGGGTGCTTCATTAAAATTTGTTTTGAAGGATTGTTGCCGATAGTGTGGTGACATTGGGGAGCACATCTGTCGTGGGTCGCAATCTCACCTCGGCAGCAACTTTCCTTCCAGTGTATTGGCATGATTTTTTTTTTTTCTGAGCAGTGTGGGAGAAAGTTTCTTTTCTGGGGGCCTGTGAATTTCCATTTGTCATTAATTTGATATAACGTTGTCATTGTGACAGCTCAGGGGCCTTACAGATGCAGACATCAGATAAGGCAGGTAGGTGTAAGTCAGGTTGCTCTCTGAGATGTGCTGTGGAGAAGTGCTATATATGGATGAGGATCCAAAATATGCTTCCTATATAAGAAAGCCAGCTCAAGACAAAGAACACTTTAGTTACTAAAGCATGTACAAAACCACTTCAAGAAGACTGGCCTACATATATGGTTCTATTTTCATTTGTGTGACATAATGCAAAGAAAACCCTTTATACTCCTTGAAGAACTTCATTTTCTATACCTGCAAAATGAGATATTTAAAACATGTAGCAAAATTTACCTGGATAACTGAAAGATCTAAAATTTTGACAAAACTAAATATGTCTTAGGGTTTTACAAAAGCTTGGTGGCATAAGTGTTCATTCCAAAAGATACCTGACTTCGAAGCAGTGTCAGGATCAGGCCAGCGTGCTGGAGCAGACAGTCGATACTTTGTGTGCGCCCGGCACTCTCTCCTTTGGACATCTACTGCTTCTCCACTGCAGGAGCTTCTGGGGAAAGTCGCTCAGGGGACCATGTCCTCCCACCACCACCACCCTCACCGCAGAGACCATGTGACCCTGCCTGAGACAATGAGACCTTCTCTCCTGGAAATTGGTATCTGAAGCCATGATACCCAGGGATGGAATTCTGTGAACAGACATAAAGCAGAGGGAGCTGAGCTATCAGTGGCAGGGTTATATGTATCCCTAACTTATAACAAATATATAAATGATCTGAAAAGGATCATGTGAACCAACTGGGTAGAAGTGTGCAAATAAAACTAATGTAGGATGAGGATAGTCAAATTAATGCTGTACTTGAACTTTTCTTATATTATTATCAATAGATATGAACTGATATCATTAAAAATACAGGAGCTATAAAATCTGTCATAAGAATTTACATTTTAGAGAGAATCAAAGAGATTTCCTTACCATAATTTTTGCCTGATATTAATATAGCAAACAGTTGTTTTTTTAAAAGTTGATTAAAATATATCTGGAAGAATAAAGAACTAAGAAAAGCCAAGATACTCCTGAAGTAGAATAAGACATGGGGCTTGCCTTACCAGATATCAATTTATTCTAAATCGGTGATAAAGAAGATGAAGTAGTCCTGGCCAGGTGACTTCATTGGAGTGTCACCCCATACACCAATGGATGTAGGTTCAATCCCCAGTCAGGGCACATTTCTAGGTTGTGGGTTCAATCCTCAGTCAGGATCCATACAGGAGGCAACTGATGAATGTTTCTCTTTCACATCAATGTCTCTGTCTATTTATCTGTCTCTCTCTCTCTCTCCTTTCCTCTCTCTCTAAAATCAGAAACATATCTTGGATGAGGATTAAAAAGAAAAAAAGAAGGCAAAGTAATATTGTTACTTTGGGGAAACCAAGAGAACGGAATGGAATGTCCAGGAAGAGACTCACACAATGTGGAAACTTCATTTATAACTGGGCTGGCAATGAGGGCCAGTGACGAAACAGTGGACTCATCTTTTCAATATGCTGAGAAACTGGTTATAGGAAGAAAAAAAGTCCTGTTTCACTTCATTTTCACATGCACACACACTTTGCAATGGTTTGGTGATGTAGCTATGAATGGCAAAACTTCAAAATTTTAAAACTGAGAAGAAATAGAATAGCTTTAAGATTTTGGGATAGGGTTGAGTAGGGAAGATATTTTTAAACAAGGCACAAAGCTTTTTAAAAAGATCAAAGATTGGCCTTGTCTTTGACTGTAGTTAGTTCCTAAAAGACAGAGTTATAGTCAGATAAAAGTCAGATGCCTGTGAGATGGGTTGTTTCTGGTGCTGCACATGTGGCAACAGAGTCATGCCCAAATGACTGGGACATGGAAGGGACACAGAGTGAAAAACTAAAATGTGTTGTGCAGAGCAGCACAGGCCTGGGTTGTGGGTTCAGTCCCTGATCGGGGAGCATGCAGGAGACAACCGATAATGCAGTAGGCAATTGATTGACGTTTCTCTCTCACATCAATGGTTCTTTCCCTCTCTTTCTCCCTCCCCACCCCTCTCTCTAGAATCAATAAAAGAGGAAAAGTTATAAATAAATAAGGCTCACTTGATATTTTAGAGGCCTAGGGGAGAAATTCATAAAAAATCCTTTCCTGGGAATTAAAGAACTATTCCAAGTGGGATGGAGGTGAGACATAGAAGCTGAGAAATAAAATGGCCAAACTCTGAGCTAGAATTCATAAACCAGACTAGCAAAACCCAGGTATTTGAAATGGAAAAAATCATTATTTTTCTACTGTAGCAAAAGTTCTTCTAAAGCAAAAGAGACTATTTTAATAAAATAAAGGTCTATCAGAAAAACTTAGAAATGGGATGACTGATAAAATTAGGTCATGTCTTTTTTAAAACCACGTGTATTTCTTAAAACCATAAACAAAACCTCTCATAGACCAATACCTTTGAACAAGAATAGGTATTTTGTTTTTTATTTAACATTTTTAATACATTGGGAGAAAACTTTCTAAAAGACTTCTTGACATATTAGATAAAAATGCAAACAAGGGTGAATGATCTCAAAAGGAGGCATCTACTAACATTAACCAACCGTATAAAAGCATATAGGTCTCAAAATTAGTACACCTGAGTTCCAATGATTTGTGCTGAGATCTTGGACAAATCTCCCAGCTTTCTTACCCATTGATTTTCTTGTCTGGAAAATGAGGGTATTGTACCAAGTGATGCTGAAAATGAAACTAAAAATCTAGACAAGCAGTAAGGCAGACATTAAGTATGAGGAAAGTTCCAGACCTTGAGTATAACAGGAGGCCAGAGAAGAAAAGTGAACAAGAACACGAAACAGCTTCACTCTTAAGAGAGGCTAGCTATCTAACAAGCTAAAAAGACAGGTGGCATCCATGGGAAAACGTTAATTAACGTGTAGTGGAGCCTAAATCTCCTGAATAAGGCAAAAGTCCAGCTTGCACAACATGAGCCTAGGGACTAGGCTGCTTTCACTGAAACGGTACATAAGCTGCAGAGTGGGGAAACCATGCTCCTTAAAGTACGCCTGTCTCCAGCCCAACATCAGTGTTTAGTGTCAGGAGAGCCTGGTCTCAGATGGGGCAAGGAACTCGAGAGGAAGGTGAAGGTAGAAGCTGGGGAACCAGGAACCCAAAGAGCACTGTGGTTTTCAAGGCATGAAGCTTGTCACTGAAAAGGAACCAACAGAAGAGTAAAGATTTCATTAGCACTTTTGTAGAACCAGAAAACCTAGTCCTAGATAGAATGCATGGCTGTCAGCCCAGAAACTTCACTGTAAATCATTTGGAAAATCGTGTTTGTCAACAGAAAATTAAAATGCATTTAATGGTAGTTGCTTAAATGCCATCTCGCATTTTTCACCACAGTCTCCCCTTTCCTGGGAAGAAAATTTCAAATTTGTCATTATTATCCTCTCTTAGAAGTGGCTCAGGGCAGTTGTTGTATGAAACATAAACCAAAACACAACAATCAACTTCCAAGTGGGATGCCAGGGCCTTGTAAGGAAGCAGCATATAAACCACAAAGAGGGAGGGTAGCAGCATATTTGTCAGGTCGCCAATAAAAGACAATGTGTGAATTCCTGTAAGTAGATCTGCCTCTAGAATATATTATGTTTTACAAATCAGACCTGGGGTTTTCTGGAATGATGAACAGTAACATGCCAAGCAGCAAAGTCTTAATCAGTACTGCTCTGAAATGTGTAACCAAAAATTAATCAGGTCTCCCTGTTGAGTTTAAGAACATGATTATGTGATAGTGTTGCTCATTTCACACATGGAAAGATTCCTGGGAAGTTAGGGGTCTTGTTGAGCCATTTGTATTTTAAAATTGTTTATTTAGATTTGATTTTTTTCTGTGCTTGGCTTATATGCTGTTTCCTACTATATGAGCTAATCTCTATATCCCCCTGCCTGGTTTTCAATACAATACAGCGGAGGAAAAAGAATGTTGGCTTATGTCTCATCTTTGCTGCATACTTGCTGAGAGCCACTGAGTCAGGCTTCTGAACTCCCTAGGCTTTCTCATCTGAACGGAAGGATGACCACACCCACTCATGGGTCTGACTGGTCTTTCATGAGGAATAACCTGAGGGAAGCTGTGTGTGTGGTACTCCTCAAACGTTCATTTCCTTTCTTTGTCTACAGTTGGCCCCACCATACCTACCTAACCATGTTTCCTACTCACTAAAACCTACAACTTTCGCTCCAGCAAGGCAAGTCATTGGGTTATGCACTGTGGCCCCTACTCCATACCCAATTTCTACTCATCTTCTTAGTCTGAAAGGCAAAGATGTCCACACATAAGCATCAAGAAAATGGAAATGGATATTATTTTGTTTTATTCCTACTTCTAATGTCTTTTCCTGGCTGCATATTTATGTAGGCCGTCATTCCTTAACTTGTGGGTTTCATGTGGAATGCATAAAATAGACTTACTGAAGTTCATCTATGTAACATTTTCAATTCTACAAATATTTATTGCTTACCCACTATGCAGAGGATACAAAGTTGAGAAAAATCAATCTCTTTCCTCATGGCTTATTTGGAAGAAATTCCACCTTTGGAAGAAATTCAAGTGATGATGCATGTTGTATTTCTTTTTACTCAGCTAAGATAATTATAAAGTTATTTTGTGTCTTTATATTTGCTGAAATTCAGGCCATAAATAGCCTTTGGCTTGTATTTTCTGGAAATTAAGATGAAATTATGTAGTCAATGCTTTAAAGAGAATGCTATGTGATGATTTTTAAACAAGATGCTATAATTTTTCTTCTATTTAAATTCATATTAAGGCCAAAATAATCTTTTGTTTGCCAACAAATTATGGCTTGGTAATTTGATTCATTAGGAGTTAAGTAAAGGGCTTAGTGGTAAGGTAGTGTAACTAGAACACAATCTCAAAAGGGGAGTTACATTTTTCAATCAAGTGAATAATGTGTTTAAGTACTAGAATATACGTTAATCCATGCAATTTTTGGCCTTCAGTCAATGGAAGGTAAATCTGGTTAACTACATCTGAATACATTTTGTCAGTTTTGTTCACATGGTTTATATTTGAACTCAAAGCTAGTTCTATGGTTTGTTAGCTCTAGGCTGTGGGCTAATCCTGTCCTCTAATCAAACATTCTCCTTGTGCACTACTTTGTTTTCTTAGATATAAAAAGGAAGAAATGACACACTTCTTGGCAATATTCAGTGTGGGCTGATGTGGTAGGGAATTTTTACTCATTTCTTCTGGGTAGAAGAGGGACCCACTCTCCTTGTGTTAGAGGAAGTCACTCGCCGGTGATGGTCTTGGCCCCTTCTAGTGGCCCATCTACCTGAGAACCTTCGGAGTGTGATTACAAGTCACGAGCTTGGGCTTGAGTTTCCCCAAGCTGGCTGCAAAGGCAAGTTGTCTAGGCTCCCAGTGAACAGCCACAGCCCACAGAGAATGTCTGTTTACCCAGACCTTTTCCATGGTTTCCTTCTGAAAATTGGTTCAACCACACACATGGGAATCTAGTTAGACTCTGAGGATTAACATCTTTGAGTGGCATGTAACCCAAAGTTTTTTATATAGGATTTGGAATCAGATTGAAGCATTAAAAAATGAGGGAAAATAGTAAGAGTCCAAATCTAAAGCTCTTTCAAGTGCACCTGAAATCCACCTTTTAAATCATGGGTTCCCATTACTGGATCATCCATGTTTACTAAATGCAACAGTAGGAAGCAGACTTCTAGTGATACATAGTAAAAGATAATTTTTCAGCCCTTACACATCTCACTTGGGAGATAAATTTATGTGGAAACTTAGCTTGTGCATGATTCCTAGTTAAGTAGACATATTCCATTTAGATGCTTAAGAGAATGAATTTTTGTAGCATAAGGTAGATTTTATAGTATGTACCTGTGGTCTTTCATCCATAAACAAAGGCCAGGCTATGGTTGATAAATTGAAGTGTAAGGTTGATAAATAAATTCTATCTTTAGAAATCTTCCAGCTATTATATCTACATTTCAGAGTGCAAGAAGAGAATAATTAAGACTAATGCTTTATTTGAAAACGTATTGTCATTCTTGTTAAGAATCAACCATAGTTACCAGTAGAAAGAAAAGGCTTATCTAGAGTACAAAGCTAGCAAAAAACTTACTATGCCATGAAGAACTAGCCTTTTCTAGTTCTCACATTCAGTAGCTGAAAGCAGATCATTGCCATAAAGAAGTATTTACCAATTTTAAAAGGTCTTGGCCCATCATAGCTAGTGTTAGCTTTGGAATATAGCTTTTGTTGCCAAGGTGACAAACACTTATAAATATAACATATCTTCTAATGTGCTTTTAACTTAGTATTTTTATGGCTTTTAAATCAGATACCATTAGCAAATATATTAGGTAATTTAGCTGAAAGACCATTTTCCTCTTACACTTTTTGTTACATTTCCCCAGATAGTTCAGTAAATGTCTGTTGTGACATTCTACTCCTGCTAGGCTTCCAATGTAAGGGGATACAGAAAGTACATCTGGTAAAGATTAACATACATTACCTTGCCTTTTTTGTATTGATCACTGAAAAAACGTATAAAAGGAAGTTAAATTTGTAGTCTCCTTGAGTAATCATTGTTTCTATTGTTATTTTGGGGTCTACACCCCTTCTTCCCCCCAAATAACAACCTAGCTTTAAGACTCAGTGCACAGAGGAAAGAGTTTGGGGGACAGCATAGTAACTACATATTAACACTTCCCAAAACCTTCACACCTGAATGCTTTCCTTTAGATATTAATAATAATAATAATAATAATAATGATAATAATAAGGCTATGGGGGAAATAATTACAATAGACCTTCTGGAGCTCTAGTATTCCCATGAGTCTTAGTTTATTGTTCCAAACAATAAACCCAACAGCCCAAGCAGAGAAGGATTTAGTTCTGAATGTGTTCACTGGATTTTTAAAAGAAGGCTTGTAAGGTGGACATATATGTCACAGCAAAGACAAAAATCAGATGAGACATATTTAGTTTAAGACCAAATTCACACTTATTGTTATCTTGTCAGAAGTAGTTCTTAGAAGATTGTCAGCTCTTTCATTTATTCTTTTTCTTTCATTCGTTCAACCAACTGACATTCAAGCAGCATCAGCCATGTTCCAAGCACTGGAAATACAGAGATGAGCAAGTCCCAGAGCTCAAGAAAGAGACAGGCAAATAAATGAAGTATTACAGCCACTGAAAGTGCTCAGGTAGAGATTATAAGAAATAGGGGTCAGAGAGGAGTCCCTAAGAGGAAATTCTGTACATTGTTTTTAGAGAGGCACGATGGAAAAGAGGAACATACACTATGTTTAAATACAAAACACTTGATAATTAATGTTTTATGTACTAAATCCAGGATTGTGTTACCCTTACTGTGTGATCCTGACTGCATCTCTGTGCCTCAGTTATTCCTCCTCTGCAATGCAGATAATCGTCCTTGCCGCCTGCAAGCTTGGGGAAGATTGTGGATGGGAATAATGGGATGTGGGTGGTGAAGCTATTTGAACTCCTTGGAAAAGAAAGATGCTGTGTGTAAACACAAGCATCCTTATTATTCCAAGCGGTAGCATTTTGGATAATCACCATATAATGCTGCACCTTTGAGTGTGTGTGTGGTTTGATTCTTTATAGAAAGGTAAGTGCTAATGTTGAGTTCCTCTAATAACTTTGGAAGCAATTTTAATCCAGCAGACAAAACATAATAATCTTTAGAGTAAGTTTAATCCCTTCGTATTTGAGTAGATTTTGTTATTTACCAAAGTCTTAGGCAATTTTACCACAATTATGAAAAGCAGTGCCCAGCGAGCCCAGCTGTCTCAGCGAGTATCTGAAAGGCACTGTTGCGGACAGGCCAAAAACTTCCTCACAACCAACACAGTGTGTGTGTGCTGTGTGCACGCCTGAGCCTGGGGCTTGCCAGAAAGAGCTGGGAACGAGCTGAGACTGGCTAGCATACCTGAGGCAGCTGTTACACCGTGGCGCCTGGATTCTTCTCTCAGACTCCAGGCTGGCTCCTCTCCTCCTCCTCCTCCTCCTCCCCCACCTTCCTCCTCATTTTCCTCTTCCTTTTCAGAGTCTCTCTAACTTGGGGTCTCTCATTGCCTTTCTTCCTCCTGTGACTGCTGGGAGATTCCCATGGCTTGAGTCTGTGCCAATCTTTCTGGGACTGTCTGGCTGCGGGAAGAACCAGTGTCGAGAGTGAAGACTCAGAGAAAAAGGACCCTCAGCAGTCTTACCTGTTCCATCTTTCCTTTCACCCATTCATTCTCTCTCTGTTTTCTTCTTTCCCACCCTCCCTTAACCCTGTCCGTTCCTTCCCTTCCCTTCCCTTTTCCTCCTCCTCCTCCTCCTTCTCCTTGTTCTTCCTTCTTTCTCCCCCAACTCCCTCCCTCACTCTCTCTCATTCTCACCTTGATTTTTGTGCTGGAGATTAACTGTGAATTACATGGCAACCAGGGAAACTGACAGTTCAAGGCAGATATGCTCCTAGGACCTGACACTTGCTTTGGTCTATCTTAACAAGACATCACTGATCAACTGGACCTGGGATTTGCCAAGGCAGTGCAGCCATTCCTTAACAAAGGAAGCAGGCTGCATTAAGAAGCCTGTATTAATCCCCCTTCTCCCCCTAGTAGCAGTACTGCTCAGAAGGCTTCCTCCAGGAGTTGCGAAAGAACAGTGAGATTACATAATAAATAGCTAAATAGCTGCAAGGATTAGGAAAAAACTATTCGAGAAACCTTACTTAGTTTCATAGGGCTTCTCATGGTTTGAGGCTGCCACTGGAATTGGACAGAACTAGTGTAATGAATCAGAATGAATTTTCCTAGGGAAAAATGCCAATGCTAAATCAGCATGGGAAAGGCAAAAAACCCTAACCCCCTGGAGGCCCCAGGGCCCTTGACAAGGGTAAAAGATATGTATCACCAATAGAAAGACCAATGATATTAATCCGAAGAGATGGTCTCTGGTTACATTTCATGAACTTAGGACCCACTGACAGAAAAGAGCAATTACTTATAGTCATATATTTTTTTTTAATTTGACAAAGATCCCAATCATGGTGGATTAGGTACATTTAATATCTCAATTAATAAGCCTTCTACAATAGTAACATGTCAACTTTGGTTCAAGAAATCCACTGTAGTTGATAGTCATTCAGGAAATGTCTTTCATGCCCACATATTAAATTTAATCTGCCACCCCTGTGTTATAAGACTTTGTATTCATCTGCTGAAGAAAAGATGCTTATTTTATCATTCCAACTTAACAGCTTGCTTAGCAAAGCTGATAGGTAGGAGTTTAGAAGATATTCATTGAATGCCTATTTTGTATATTTACAAAAGAGGTAGATTTAAGGGAGTTACCCAAAAGCAATATGTTTTTTGTCCCACCGTTATCCTATTGGTCTTCCTTTCATTCAGCAGATCTATCTGTCATGAAGAATTTAAGTTTCATATTTTCCCCTGTCAGTTGTGAAAAGGCCTGTCAGCTGGGGCTTACACTACAGTTTGCCAAAAGGCCTATTGCACACAATGACAATACAATCTTATATTTGTGCTCCCAGTCTCCAGATAATCCCCTACTTTCCTCCTCTGCAGCCCAGTTATGATCAGGCTTAAGTTGCATATTCCGTTTTTAGCCAGATTTTGCTGATAAGTGCTATCAGCGAGACTGAAATGAAATACAGCAAGTTTAGCTCCTATTACCAGTGTACAACAGGCCTTGGGAGTTACGTATGTGATATGGAGACAGCGGTTGTATAAAACTATTTAATTCACAGAAACTAAACAAAGGAATGTTAATGGTATTAGCTTTTATCTGTAGAATGTCCTGAGGTCCTTTATTCATGCCTCTAAAACCACAGACCTTTAATTAACATTCTAGGAGATGTACCAGAGATACTGGGCCATTTCCCATATTGTTTCTGGTGGGACATAATTTTTAGAGAAAACTGCCCAAAGTCTTAACATTATTTGATACCTTCAAATAGTAGATACTTTGTCTTTGCCATTTTTCTTCTGAGTTCACAAATACCCCTAATCTAAGATAGATTTTTATTTCTTACATCCATATAGAAGCTACCACATTCTCATTAAATGAAAATCATAAAAATGGTTGGAGGCCTGCAAATCACTCATTTTATAATCTACTGGGTCTGCAGCAAAATGCGAAGGACGGTTACATCAGAAAAATGCATCATTGCCTCGCCCGAGGAGAGGGAAGGGTTAATCATCATTCCTAGAACTCTGGAGTGGAACAAAAGCTTGCAGCCTGACACCAAAATAACATCACAATGAAAAGTGAAATTGCTTCTAAGGCTAAATTGCTTCATTTGAAAATTGTAGTGATACCGAGAACAATTATGTCACTTAAACTTTCACAATTTTGTTTTTATAAATCGGTTATAAAATTATCATGTGGTTTAAATGCAATTATTTAATAAGGGCATTTGTAATTGTCCAATATAATCAATTATGCTTCCATCAGGTTCTTCTCTGCAACTGTACTTTTGTGAGCGGCTGAGTTATTCTTATTATGGTAATATGTACTTTTTGGAAAAAAAACAAATAGAATCATTGTTTTCCAGAAAAGTTCCTCGCCACCCCCACTCTGCAGCTCATTTCCCCTACTGCAAACTGAGTCTCAGGATTCTTTTTTTCCCCTTTGTCTTAGAAACGAAGTGGCTACTCAATGCATGAGAAAGAAAAACACACTGCTAAATAACTGGGGAAGTGAAAGTTGGTTTTTCAAGGGTCCTGATAGTGTTACCAAGTATGTTTTCCAAGCTGAGATGGGCCGGATCTGGAGAGCATGGAGTGGTGCATACTAGGTACCCACCAGGATCCATACAATGCTGGTGCCACAAGCCACAGATCATGACTTTGCTTTTTCTAAGAAGAAGGAGAGACTAATCATGGACTGAGTCTGGGGACGCTCAGCCCTTCCAGAAGCAATAGGATTTTAGTTGCTCTGTGGTGCAATTTGTAGCTATTTGGTTCACTTTAGATTGCCTAAGAGCTATGTTTTCCTTGCAAATTTCAACTGGAGTCTCCACTAATGACTGGTCCCTGCATTTTGCCTGGCTCACCTTGATCTCTGTACCTACTGATTGACCAAGAGGCGTCTCATGAAACCCAGCTCTCTGTTCCCTGCTCCCATCTTTTTTCTCTTCTGAAGACAGATTGTCCTTGACTCTTACCTTTCGTTTCTCTACAGATTCTCACAGCTTCATGGAAGATACCAACCCTCTTCCTCTCTCTGCTGTGCATCCTGCCCTGAGAGAAGAGGCTGCTGCCCAAGAGCATTTCCTCATTTCCGATCACTCTTTGGGAGAATGACTGAGTCACCAGGGACAAGATGTTTAGCTTCAGCCACGTTGACTTAACAGAAAATGAAGCAGAGATCCCAACAAAGCCTTCACCACATGGGAGAGTTTATTGTTTTAAAGCCCAAATTTGATAGTATCCCTTCCCAGCTTAAAAGCAGTCCATGGCGTTCCCTTACCTTTGAGCGAAAGCCAGAGGTTCTGTGTGCTCTGACCTGCCTAGTTCTTCAGTTTTTCTCATGCCTTCTTTCCTTTCACTCTGTTCCAGCCACACAGTCCCTCTCTTTGAATTGACCACTTTCTCTTCCATCCTAAGGTCTGCATACCCTCTGCTCCCTCTGCTTGTGATGTTTTCCTATCCCCACCTCAGCCCAAATCCCATAGTCCTTACCAGGCTCATTCTCCCTCATCCCCTCCTTCCTGCTTCAGACCAAGCATTGCCGCTTCAGGAAAACCGACACAGATGCCCTGGACCCAGAACGTGGTCTCCCTGCTCTATGCTCACAGGACAAGGAAATTTTCCTTCCAATTATTTATTACACTTGTAATATCTATTGACATTATTATTTGATTATTATCCCATTCCAATAGCCTCTCCTTGAGAGTAGGAACTTTGTTTTTGCTTTTCTTGGTATCTCTGCACTCAGCAGGCATTCAGTTTATTTCTGTTGAATGAATAAACTCTTTGGTATGCATGGAAATTTTGTATCAAAAAATAAGGAAAGCAAATATCCTAAACCTGAGTCAGCAGCAAGATTTTCAGAGTATCCCCACATGTATCCATGGAGAAATGTACAATGACAAATTGAAAACAGCCTAAGCATCAGCAGAAGAACAGATAAGTAAATTGTGCTATGTTCATAAAACATAATGCCATGCAGCAGTTAAAATTAATTAATTAGTGCCATATGTGTGCACATGACTAAATCCTCAAAACACATACATAAAGAAAATAGGCATAATAAAAATATATTTAAATATATATATGTATGTATGTATGTATTTATTTATTTGCCTAGAGTCCATGAAAGAGGAACAACAATAGTGGTGGCAGAAGTAAATACATACTGAGACTGGGGGTGAAATTTAGGAAGTATGGGAAGACAGGTTCTTTCCTTCCTTTCCAGGTCACCCCCGGGCCAGATTACAGTAAGGGGAATGTAATTGATCCCTGATCTTATTTTTGGCCACGTTGCTACTGTTTACTTTCTGGGCTAGACCTTAATTGCACTTGGGAACAAATGTATCTCTCAAGAGTAAAGATTAGAGAATCAAAATAATTTACTATTGGGAAAAATAAAATGAAATAAACTCAAGAATAACAATATAGGAGAAAATATTGAAGTTTAACTCTTCTTTTGAAATATTCTAGAGTTAAGTTTTAAAAATAACAACAAGGTATAAAAGATCTCAGAGGCTGAATAGGAAGTTGAATATTAAGTGAAATGAGCAAAAAGACTCAGCCCTTAATTCTAGACTGGGAGACATTAGACTCAAGTATCTAATGCGTATGGCCTTACTCATAGTGCAAACTCGCTCTCTCTTTCTCTGTTGAAAAGTTTTAGAAGCAACTCTTTCCCAAAATATTTTCCTTACTCATTTTACTGTTTTGCTACAATACCTTCAAATCCACTTTCACTATTGATTTGGAGTCAGTGCATTGAAGAATACTCAAAGGATTTTAGAATGACAGAAAGGCTTTCTTTCTTTCTTTCTTTCTTTCTTTCTTTCTTTCTTTCTTTCTTTCTTTCTTTCTTCCTTTCTTTTCATTAGATGAAGAAACATGCTCCAAGAGTTAAAGGGATTTTCCAAGGCCATGCAGCTGTCATGTAGCAGATTGGGAACCAGAACCTATGATGCCTCATCCCTGGCCCATTATTCTTCCCCACATACTACATTGCAATGTTGAATCTTGGGGCCATCATAACAAAGCTATATCAATTGTTAATGCTGTGGTTTGCATTTGTTTGGCTAGGCAGCACCCAACTGATACCTGAGGGTCAAAGACAAAGTTGAAATCAGATGAGGAGATATATCTATATACAATGGAATATTGTTCTGCCTTTTAGAAGAATTAAATTATAACACTTCTACAACATGGATGGACCTTAAAGAAATTATGCTAACTGGAGTAGACCAAGTACAAAAGAGTAATATTGTATGATTCCACTTACATGAGGAGTCTAGAACAGTCAAATCCATCGAGACATAAAATATAATGGTGGTTTTCAGGAGCTAAGGGAAGGGGGAATGAGTAGTGATTGTTTATTGATTCTAGAGCTTCAGTAAGGATGATGAAAAAGTTCTGGAGATAGATGGTGGTGATGGTTGTACAACAATGTGAACGCACTTAATACTATTGCACTGTACACTTGAAAATGGTTAAAGTGGTCAATTTGATATTCTGTATATTTTACCATAGCTTACAGGCTTCCAACCCAGGAAGGCATGCTTGCTGAGAATTGTAGGCATCCAGAAGGTACTTAGAAAGTACGAGGTGCTTGAGGAGGATGGGGAGTGGGATGGGGGAAGAGAGGAAAAGAGAAAGACCTACTGCCTAGACCAGCAGTTCCCAGAGAACTTTCTGTCATGGTGAAGAGGTTCTATATCTGTGCTGTCAAATACAGTAGCCAGCGGCCCCAGCCATGTGTCATTCACTTGAAATGTGGCTAGTGCACCTAAAGAACTGAATTTTTGTTTTATTTTAGTTGATTTACATTTAAATAGCCCAGGGCCAGACATTTGATTGTTTCAGGTTCACTTAACAGTACTGTCCACTTATTTCTGCTTCTTCTAGCTCCCTTTCTACCAATTCAAGCATCATTTACTTTTCACTCAGTGACTATTAGCAGATGTAGTGCCTCTCCGGTGTGCCAGACTCTCGCTAGACAACAGGGATAGAAAGGAGCAAGAGAAATCCGCTACACTGAGGAGCCTAAATAAGTGTAATTACTCTGATCAACAGCGCGGCCATACGTCCTGAGGTAAAAGATGTTCATATCCTGAGACCTAGCACTTCTGCACTCTGGAGAAACCATCAGATATCCTCAAGGAGACACAATATCAAAAATTACAAAAGGCCTAAAGATCAATGAAGAAAGATAAATCAGGCTATGCTCATAAAACAATACTACGTACTAGTTAAAATTAAGGAAGGAGGACCACATCTACCTATGTGGTTAAATCTCCCAAACACAACAGTGAGTAAAAAGAAAAATTCAGTTGCAGAAGGATGCACACAGGATAACATCATTTTGAAAAATGTTTTTAAAAAGCTTGCCAAGTTCTCATGTATGGATACCTACACATGTAGCAAACATAAAAACGTGTGTGGGCAAGGGAGACAGCACGTTCAGGGTGGCGATGCCCATTGCAAGAGAGGGAACAGGACGAGAGGAAGTACACAGAAGTTTTCACTCTACCTGGAGTATCCTCTTTATGAAAAAAAAGTTCTGAAGCAAACGTGACAAAGCCAGAAGGTGGGTGCATGGTGTTCATTGTATTATTAACAATATTTTGTGAATAATTAAATATTTCATAATAACACAAATGCTAAGAAATGGCCTTGCTGTTAAGAAGCACTGAGATTAAAGGGGCATCATGAGTACAAACAGCACAATTCTCACAGTGCATTGAAAGTCACAGTAGGGACCTGTATGAAGGAAGAAGGTGAACACAAAGGAAAGTAAAACTAACTGTCTCAAGAAGTCAAGAAGACCTCACTAGGTGATTGCATTTGAGTTCATTCTCTGAGGGTATATAGATGTTTCCTTAGGAGAAAAATAAAAAGGAATATTTATTTGAGGCTGAGAAGTTTGTATAAAGATCAAAGTGCAAAAGAGTTCTGTGCCTTTAGTGAATTGCAAGAAAATTAGCTTCTTTAGAGCCTAGAACTCTCGGGGTGGAGGTGGATTGTCAGGCTGTTACAACTGATTGCGGTCAACTCAGTCCAGGCTCCGTAATCAAGCCAGGGCAGCAACGTTGGGAGGAGGAGTTGGAGGGTGGTGGAGTGAACAGGGAGAGGCTTGAACCAGACAGACCCATTAAGAAGGTGGTGAGAGAGGTCGAGACAATAGCAATGAGGACAAAGACAGGATGGATGGGGGGTGACGCAGGTAGACTCTATAGGAC
>PVKU01005022.1:0-132137 GCA_004027475.1 Anoura caudifer
AAAAAAAAAAAAGCCAGGGTAGCAATACTCATATCAGACAAAATAGACTTCAAAAGAAGAGCCATAAAGAGAGACCCAGAAGGTCACTTCATAATACTCAAGGGAAGAATCCACCAAGAAGACATAAACATGGTAAATATATATGTACCCAAAATAGGAGCACCGAAATACATAAAGAAAATCTTAGAGGACTTCAAGAAAGATATTGACAGCAACACAATTATAGTAGGAGATTTTAACACCCCACTGTCAAAAATGGACAGATCTTCCAAACAAAATATCAACAAAGATATTGTGGCATTGAACAACACTCTAGATGAAATGGACTTAACTGATATATATAGGGCCCTTCATCCCAAAGAATCTAAATACACATTCTTTTCAAATGCACATGGAACATTCTCAAAGATAGACCACAAGATAGGACACAAAACAGGCCTCAACAAATACAAGAAAATCGAAATCATACTGAGCATTTTCTCTGACCACAAGGGACTGAAACTAGAAATCAACCCCGAGGGGAAAAACCCAAAACTCTCAAAATCATGGAGATTAAATAGCATGCCATTTCATTAAACAATGAATGGGTCAAGAATGAAATTAGGGAGGAAATCAAAAAGTTTCTGGAAACAAAAGAAAATGAACTCACCACAACTCAAAACTTATGGGACACAGCAAAGGCAGTCATCAGAGGGAAGTTCATAGCAATACAGGCCTACCTAAAAAAGATAGAAAGATTTCAAAAAACAACCTAACCCTATGCCTACAGGAACATGAGAAACAACAACAAAGACAGCCCAAAACAAATAGAAGGAAGGAAATAACCAAGATCAGAGCAGAATTAAATGACATAGAGACTAAAAGCACAATTCTAAGAATCAATGAATACAGGAGCTGGTTCTTTGAAAAGATAAACAAAATCCACAAGTCTTTAAGCAGGCCCATCAAGAAAAAAGGAGAGAGGACCCAAATAAACACAATCAGAAATGAAAGAGGAGAGATTACAACTGACACCACAGAAATACAAAGGATTGTAAGAAATTACTATGAAGAACTGTTTGCCAAGAAATTTGAAAACCTAGGTGAAATGGACAAGTTTCTAGAAAAATATAACCTCCCAAAACTCAATGTAGAAGAAGCAGAAAGCCTGAAAAGACCAATAACAGCAGATGAAATAGAAGCAGTAATCAAAAAACTCCCGACACACAAAAGCCCTGGACCGGATGGTTTCACGGGAGAATTCTACAAAGCATTTAAGGAAGAGCTAACCCCTATCCTTCACAGACTATTCAAAAAAATCCAAAATGATGGAAGACTCCCAAACTCTTTTTATGAAGCCAGCATCATCCTAATCCCAAAACCAGATAAAGACACAACAAAGAAAGAAAACTTCAGGCCAATATCATTGATGAACATAGATGCTGAAATCCTCAACAAAATATTGGCAAACCGCATCCAACAATACATTAAAAAGATCATACACCCTGACTAAGTGGGATTCATCCCAGGGATGCAAGGATGGTTCAACATTCGCAAATCAGTAAATGTAATACATCACATAAACAAAAGCAAAGACAAAAATCACATGATCATTTCAATAGATGTGGAAGAAGCATTTGATAAGGTACAGCACACATTTATGATACAAACACTCAGCAAAGTGGGAATAGAGGGAGCATTCCTCAACATAATCAAGGCCATATATGAGAGACCTACAGCCAACATCATACTCAATGGGCAAAAACTAAAATCTTTTCCACTAAGATCGGAAGAAGACAAGGTTGCCCACTTTCACCACGTCTATTTTATATAGTATTGGAAGTCTTAGCCACAGCAATTAGACAAGAAAAGGAAATAAAAGGCATTCAAATTGGAAAGGAGGAAACAAAACTGTCATTGTTTCCAGATGATATGATAGTGTACATAGAAAATCCTATAGACTCGGCCAAAAAACTGCTTGAAATAATAAATGAATTTGGCCAAACACCCAGATACAAAGTCAATATCCAGAAATCAAAGGCATTTTTGTATACTAACAATGAAACAGGAGAAGCAGAAATCAAGAAAAAATCCCATTTGATATAGCAAAAAGAAAAATAAAATACCTAGGAATAAACCTAACCAAGGAGGTAAAAGCCCTGTACGCAGAAAACTACACAACACTGAAGAAAGAAATCAAGGAAGACACAAACAAATGGAAACATGTAATGTGTTCGTGGATTGGAAGAATTAACATCATCAAAATGTCCATACTACCCAAAGCAATTTACAGATTCAATGCAATACCTATTAAAGTACCAATGGCATATTTCACAGACATACAGCAAACACTTCAAAAATTTATATGGAACCATAAATGACCTAGAATAGCTGCAGCAATTTTGAGGAACAAGAACAAAGTAGGAGGGATCATAATACCTGTCACCAAACTGCATTACAAGGCTAGTGTAGTCAAAACAGCCTGGTCCTGGCATAAAACCAGGCACATGGACCAGTGGACTAGAACAGAGACCCCAGAAATAAACCCAAGTCTCTACGGTCAATTAATACTTGACAAAGTGGGCAGCAACATAAAATGGAGTAAAAATAGCCTCTTCAACAAGTGGTGTTGGGAGAACTGGACAGCTACATGCCAAAAAATGAAACTCGAGCACCAACTTACACGATACACAAAAATGAATTCAAGGTGGACAAAAGATTTAAATATAAGCTGTGACACTATTAAAGTCCTAGAGGAGAACATAGGCAGGAAAATCTCAGATATTTCACACAGCAACATTTTTACTGATATGTCCCGTAAAGCAAGGGACAAAAAGGAAAGAATAAACAAATGGGATCTCATCAAAATAAAAAGCTTCTGCATTGCTAAAGAAAACAGTATTAAAATAAAAAAGAGAACCAACTGTTTGGGAAAACATATTTGCCAATGATACCTCAGACAAGGGTTTAATCTCCAAAATATATAAAGAACTTACATGACTCCACTCTAAGAAGACAAGTAACCCAATTAAAAAATAGGCAAAGGACTTGAACAGACACTTCTCCAAGGAGGACATACAGAGGATCCAGAGACACATGAAAAGATGCTCAATATCGCTTGCTATCAGAGAGATGCAAATGAAAACCACAATGAGATACCACTTCACACCAGTCAGAATGGCCATCATAAACAAAGCAACAAACAACAAGTGTTGGAGAGTTTGTGGAGAAAAGGGGACCCTAGTGCACTGTTGGTGGGATTGCAGACTGGTACAACCACTATGGAAAGCAGTATGGAATTTTCTAAGAAAACAAAAAATGGATCTACCTTTTGACCCAGCAATCCCACTGCTAGGATTGTATCCTAAGAACCCTGAAACACCAATCCTAAAGAACCTATGCACCCCAATGTTCATAGCAGCAAAATGTACAATAGCCAAGTGTTGGAAGCAACCTAGGTGCCCATCAGTAAATGAATGGATCAAGAAACTATGGTACATTTACACAATGGAATTCTATGCAGCAGAGAGAAAGAAGGAGCTCCTACCCTTCGCGACAGCATGGATGGAATTGGAGAGCATTATGCTAAGCGAAATAAGCCAGGCGGTGAAAGACAAATACCATATGATCTCACATTTAACAGGAACCTAATCAGCAAAACAAACAAACAAGCATAATATAACCAAAGACACTGAAATTGAGAACAGGCTGACGGTGACCAGAGGGGAGAGAGGAGGGAATTTCAGGGGAAAAGGGGAAGGGTTTGGAGCAACAAGTATGAAAGACACATGGACAAATGCTAGGGGGCATGGATATGGGAGGGAGTTGGGGAGGGTTGGGGCGGTGGGCTGGGATGGGAGTAAAAGACAGATAATTGTACAAGAACAACAATTAAAAAAATACAAAAAAAATCTGTAGGCTATACGATGAAAAAGTTTTCATTATTTTTATTTTTTTCTTTCTTTAATCAATTTATTTTGTAATTTGAGAGGCTAGAATAAGATACAACTATAATAATGATGATGATGATGATGATGATGATGATGGTAACAACTGGCACTTAATATGGCTTTATTATGTGCCAGATACTGTTGTAAATATATTGTGTTTTATAAAATTCTGTTTACATTCTTCCCACCACCCTATGAGGTAGGTACTATTCTTATTTTTCAATGAGAAATTGAGGTAAAGAAAGGTAAAATACTTTTGTTACTAGGAAATAGCAGAACTAAGATTCTAACCCAGGCAGTCTGGTTCATGAGCCCATGCTTGTAATCACTATGCTAGAGGTGTACTGACTCAGTCTTGTCCAGACTCACTTAAAGTTTATGGCAGGTGAGCAGTAAAGAATATTGATTTCAGTAATTCCCCTATCTTTATAGCACCCTGGGAGAAAGAAGGTCAGTAGTTGTTGTGGTTGGTCACTCTCTGACACTTCAACTATTTTCCTGGAGTAATACTGCACTTCAACTCTTTTCCTGGAGACATGTGACTGTAAAATATATAATTTTTATTCTTCACTTTCTACTGCTTTCCCTCTCTTTCCTTTGTTGGTCTTTCTTCTCCAGGACCTCCTTCATCACTAGCCCAACACACAGAGGACCTTGTTCTTTTGTGTTGTACTGTTTCTTAAAGAACTTGGAATTATTGATACAGATGCCTCTAGTTTGAAATTGAATAATGTGAACATGGAGCTAGGCTTCTCACCCTCTCGCATCCAGTGCAAAGAACTGTGTTGTTAGTCATATAAGTTTCTGGGAGGAATGATGAAACTATTATGAACCTGATTATAAATACTTTTTTCTATTCACTAAAGTATAGCATATAAGGGATAATATTTTTGCTAGCCTAGCCAGTCAGGATGTTATATGTAAGTTAAAGTAATATTGCTTTTTAAAAACAAATATGTTCATACATTCTCAGAATGGCCACTTTGTATTAATCTTAATTCCTAACGTTTCAGTAAAGGATATTTATTCTCTTTATTCAGTGTCACAGCATCAAAACTCAGTTGTATTTTGGGTTGTGCCTAACTAACTCTAAACCCTCTTCATGCGTCCTTGTCTGTCCCATTTGTTTAGTAAATAAGGAAACCAATTTAACACATCAGTGTATAAAACCAGTAAGGGTTCTGATAATCTTAGATACTTTAGTGGTTGGAATTTTGGATTTTAAGTCTTCTTCACATTTGAAATAACCTCTCATCATTCAGCAATAATTTCTTGGTTCAGTTTTCTCACTTTCTAAACCTCCTCTGAGATAATATGACACCAGTTTGCTTTTCTGTAGGAAGTGCTTTAGTATTTGTTTAAATGGCCCAGTGGGCAAATCTGCAAAAATATTATGAGTGATAAAAGCAAAATGAGCAGTTTTGTAATACAGCATGGCGTTTTACTGGGCCAATGACTGTGTTATCTCAGTGTGTTTATCAGCTTTTTAGTGCCTAATGTCAACACAATTGAGACAGAACTGGAAGTGATGTGTATTTATTATAGTAAGTGGGAAATATGATTCAATCACAGGGTTGTTGGGTGACAGACACCAAATACAAACAAACCTAAACAAATAAAAGAGACTCCCCCCTTCAGGCTCTTGGTCTTACATGATTTTAGTCCCTCCAGTGCTCTGAAGCAAATGAATTCTGCCTATCCCGCTGAATAGAAAATGTTTTGGAAAAATACAGAAGCTGCTTTGTGCATTGAAACACTCTGAGACCCTTAGCAGCTGCACTGCTCGTTTCTAGGACTTCTCAGGAGAGGGCTCTTTGAGCCCAGTGGCTGATAATCGTCCCGACAGCTTATACATCCAGTGGACATATGGCTGGGTAGTAGCATGTTAAGCTCTCATGCACTTTACCCCGCTACAGTTGATCCATTAGGTAGAGCACACCATTCCCTTTCTGCAAGACTGTGAGACTACAGCTTCAAGGCTCAACTGCATCAAGACCTGTCTCCTGGCTCCATATGATCATGGTTTCATATTCTCATGCCTTAGCATTTTATGGTATTGCACAAAGCAACTACCTCAGAAAATTTTAAGAGTGAAAATACATTGAAATCAATACCTGAATATCATATAATGCTGGGTTAATGATCTAGTTGTACTGTGAGGGTTGTTCTTAAAGTGCAGATTAGTCCAGATTTCTAAATTTGCAGATTAACTCTAGCAGTAGGACATATCAATAGGTTTTCTTTTCTGAAAAACAACTGGGGAAACCCTCTCTGTATGGTTTATGCTTTCAGAAAATCATGCAGTTTTATTTCTTTGAGATATTCATATCAGTGTAGTCTGTTCATTCATGGCTCACTTTTGACTTTTCTTAGCAGATACCTTAGGGAAACATTACACTTTAAGAAATGCCAGCAAAAACATGAATCAGAATTCTTATAAATGTTTAATGCTCTTTGACCTAGTAATACTGCTTATCCTAAGGAATTAAACAGGCATTTGAAATATTTATACACAAAGGTATCTATAATGCTATTATAACAGTGAGAAATTGGAAATAAAATAAAGGTACAACTATAAGGGAGTGGTTAAAATATTATATGCTCATGCTGAAAAAGAACATGCAACCTTTACTGGACATGGTTTTGAAGAAAACTTAATGACAGAAAAAGTACACAATAAAATGTTAAATGAAGAAAACAGATGAAGGAGAATAACAGTGATCATCTCTGGATGACGCAATTATAGGCTACTTTATGTATTTTCAAAAATTTCTAAAATAAGTGAAAATTGCTTTTATAATCAGAAAATAATCATTACAATTATATATGCATCAATATATATCTCTAACATCCCAGGAAAGCTGGGGCAATTTTAATACCTCACTCTGAATGAATGTTTGTGGGGTAGACAGATAGATGGATAGACAGATGATTGAATGACAGTTGACACCTGTAGGCACCATCATTGAGTTTATATAACTGCAGAAATAACAAATGAAGATTTTTTTAATTAAAAGGAGGACATTCCTGATCAGTCAGCAGTTTGAAGGATGACATGGAATGTACCGAAAGAGTCACAAAATAAGTGGGTGGCTGATGGCAGCCAAGGAGTTGTGGTCTGGCCTTAGGTCCGTTGTTGCTCTTGTTGCTCAGCTGTCAACACCATTTTTCCTCTTGTTATATTTGTGTCCGTGAAGTATCTCTGATGCCTGCTGATTTCACTGGTTTCTATTCAGTTTTTCCAGTCACTAAGTGAGAATGAAATAAAAGTCATGAGTTCATTTCCCATTTGAATCATGATCACTTCTCCATATATGGAAAAGATTTCCCAAGACTAACTCTGGCTGGCCAACTCTCAGAGATGGGCTTATTGGTTTTGTGGACAAGCAGGTGAGTGTTGGTGGATTAGAGAAACCTGCCTCTAACACTTGTGAGACCACTCAAAATGCCCCTGGACATGTTCTGAGTGCTGTGTGTTCTTAATGTTCTTGAGAGTAGTCCTCTGAAACTGAGTTGTGCTATGTATAATGTTAGCTACCTGAGGAATCAGTATAAAACTTAGTCATCACAATTTTCATAACAAATTCACAATAAGCTTTTTATGGAAATCGTACATGGGACCAATTGACCTACATTCTGTCCTACGAGATCTTAATATCTTTTGACTAGTTTGATCAAACTGCTGAACAGGATCTGGCTTTTTTATGTCCATCCAGAGACAACATTGGATCCATGAATGAAATCCAAATGTTTCTTCTCCAGTGCATTCCCTTATCTGTGAAGGAGGCTGTGTCAAAGAAAGCCACTAGACTTTTGCATAGAATTCTGTATTTCCGCTTGTGGTGGCTTTTTATATGCAGTGTTTTTAAGTTCAGTTACTCTTAAGCCCAAGTGTATGATAATAGTGCCTTGCTGGTATCTGCTCTGCCTTGATCCTGCTAAAATATTAGATTTTACTCTTTGTTCTTTTCAACCTGAGTCACCTTTCATCACTCATTTTAATAAACCTTATTCAAGCATTGAGGATTTCACAATTCGGAGCCTAATTGTCCTTGTCCTGGAGGTCATCACATCTACAGATATGATGGGTACCCTTAAATTGGCCAGTTTTATTCTGGATTTTTAAGTAAGAGAGAGAACATTTTCTGAGCACTAACAATGTGCTGTAGTTTACTAGGCATTTCTCACATACGTTATTGGAGTTAGCCCTCACTATAACCATAGAAGGCAGACATTATTACCCCAGTCTTACAAATGAGGAAACTGTAGCTTTGAGAATTTAAATGACTGAGTCATAATTTGAACATTGGCCTGCTGGACTTCAAAGCCCATGATTTTTCCACTGCGCACACTGACTCCCAGGGATAGCAGGGTTTCTCAGACTGAACCTAATAACACAATAATCACCCAGCCTCTCCTCAGATCCTACCTTTACCCTGTAATTAACTAATTTCCATTATGCTCTGCTTGTGTTACCTTGGCAAGATAAATTCTTTGCATCAAAGCCAGGAAATTAAGCCTTGAACCACCAATAAGAAGGTCACTAACTGGAGGCAGCTTTCAATTTTGTCCAAAAACCCAGTTACTGTTTTTGTTTTACCTAATTCCCAGTAATTCATAACCCAATCCAAGAGTGTGCCTTACTTCTGGCATAACTGGTCCTTGCTGGGTACTCAACACTTCAAATCATATTGGCTTCCATCATACCCTTGACAGGGAAAAAGTTCTCCTGTTGTCAAGGAACACAAAGCCTACTATGGTGAAGGCAAGCACAGTCCTCCTCTGGGCCAAAGGGGTAAGCAAAGCCACTGCAAAAAGATCTGCCAAGGGAGGGTTTATGTATTAGAATAAATTAGTGAGCCCTGGCTGGTGTGGCTCAATGGATTGAGTGCCAGCCTGTAAACCAAAGGGCCACCAGTTCGATTCCCAGTCAGGGCACATGCCTGGGATGCGGGCCAGGTCCCCAGTAGGGGGTGTGTGGGAGGCAACCACAAAGCGATGTTTCTCTCTCCCTCTTTCTCTTTCCCTTCCCCTCTCTCTAAAAATAAATAAATAAAATCTTAAAAATAGAATAAATTAGAAACAGATAATTTGTGCTGAAGGTAGAGGATAAAGATGGGAGGAAATTTTCGAGAGTATGGAAATTGAAAGGGGTGATCATTAACCTTTGAACAATTTAGGGAAAACAAACTGGGAGCTCATCTAAGGTTGAAAGGGAATTAAAACCCAAGTGCAAAGTGCCATGGTGTGGTGCCATCCTTTTGAGAGGGATAATGCCAGATTCCATCCAGCTTCTGAACATCACAGTTTGATATCTGAATGAAAATTTTCATGGGTCTCGAAATTACACATTGGACTCAAATGTATTCTCAGGCCATCATTTTAGAGATACAGAGTGGTTAACCTTCCAAGGTTGTTTTGGCACCAAATCCTAGACAAATTAATCCACAATGTTGAGGTTTCTTCTTGCCCTCTTTATTCAGCTTTCTAGGGAGATGATCTAGTTTAGGGTCTTAAGAGACAAACATTCTAGGAATCCACTGTGGAAACCAGGAGGTTGAGGAAAGGGTTACAGCCCAGGAAGGCTGAGCATAGTTCCTGGACTTCTTCCCCACTCTGTTCTTGAATTATGCTGCCAGGTTTCCCAGAGGGAGCCTGAACATAATTCCCAGATGCCAACAGTCATTTTCTGTACCCACAGAGAATGGAAAGGGGAACCGGCTCCTCAGCTGGTCTCCCGAGCCATTTTGGAGACATCTTCTTATGTGATTAAGTTTCTTAGGGAAATGAAAGTTTGAGAGTAAATGGAAGAAGGTCAAGCTCTGAGGAGAAAAGTGGGCCCAGTGTGGAGACCTTGGTAGTGTCTTCCTTGGTATCTACCCTCTTTGCCTCTCCTTTCCCTTCCAGTGTCTCAGAATTTGTGGTTCAGCATTATGATCATCAAGTAGCTATAAGTGAAGTAAGAGGCCAACTGAGGGAAAGGGGAGTCACAGGGTTAGAAAGGTGGTGGATTGGGAGGTTTAATAGAAAAAAATCACAAGATAGGCTATTTCCCAAAGAAACACTGTTTTGAACACCATAGGGAAATACATGCTTTAGAATCTAACACGGGTACCTACATTTTATACAAACTCACTACTTAAAATGTCTGATTTGCATCAGGGGACAGGACTTTTTGCTTTACCAAAGCAATCACTATAGTAAACAGTTAAAAACAATAGAACTTCATTTCTCTAGTGCTATGTTGTTTAATATGGTAGCCACTAGCCACATGTGGCTATTGAGCATTTGAAATATGGCTAGTTTGAATTGAGATATTCTGTAAGAGTAAAATACACACCAATCTTCAAAGATTTAGCATGAAAAAAATAATGTAATAGTTTTTTTTATAGTGATTGCATTGAAATAATGTTTGGATATATTGGGTTAAATGAAGCATTAACATTAGTTTCACCTGTTTCTTTTTTTTTAATTCTTTTAATGTGGCTGCTAGAACATTTAAACCTATGTATGTGGCTTGCATTATATTTCTATTGAATGGTGCTCCTCTAGTGTATTCAAAAATAGAGTTTAACTGTTAAGCATCTTTATAGTACTACATTTCTTACCTTAAGTAACTGTACCTGTACAGGAGAAACAGACTCATTGCAAGAGAAGGACCGAGAGGAGTGGAGATTTGCAAATGAGGAAACATTATAAAAGAAAGTCAGCACTCTGCATCAGTTACCTATCAGTCTGGGGTGAGGTGGTGTGAGGGGTGGTCCATTGCCTGAAATAAGTGCTCTCATTCCTCTCGATCCTTCTGATCTACTATTTGGGACCTTGAGAGAGGAGGGAAAAGGCACTATGAACTTCTTTGCGCTTACCATCTTAGCCATCAAGCTGTGGGTGGGAGATAGTGGCAACATGACAGGAACTTTCCCTTGACATCTCTGGGCCACCATCCCTGCCCAAGAGAAGGAGAAGTAATGAAGCAAGCCCCTTCTTCACTCCCAGGGCCATCTGATAGAGCTGCTGCCGCACCTCCTTCTGCCAATAGGCATAGATGAGTGGGTTGAGCAAGGAATTGCACACACCAAGCAGCCACAGGTACCGTTCCAGCACTATGTAGAGGTGGCACTCCTGGCAGGCCACCTGCACAATGCCAGTGATAAGAAATGGGGTCCAGGATAGAGTGAAGCTCCCGATGAGAACAGCTACAGTGAGGACACCCTTGAAGTCACTGGGAGTCCGTGGGGACTGGTAAGCTCCAGCCGTGGCTCCTGCATGCTCCATCTTTCGGATCTGCTGGCTGTGCACAAAGGCAATCTTGAGCATGTCACAGTAGAAGAAGACAAAAAGGAGCAGGGCTGGGAAGAAGCCAATGCAGGAGAGTGTGAGCACAAAGCGTGGGTGAAACACAGCAAAGAAGCTGCAGGGGCCCTGGTAGGTGGTCTGCTGGAACATAGGGATTCCAAGTGGGAGGAAGCCAATGAGGTAAGACACCAACCACAGCCCAGCAAGGCAGGCTCCAGCCACGAGCCCGTTCATGATCTGGAAGTAGCGGAGGGGCTGCTTGATGGCAAGGTACCTGTCAAAGGCAATCAGCATGACTGTGAGGACAGAGGCAGCTGCAGAAGAAGTGACAAATGCCATCCGAAGACTGCACAGGGTCTTCTGTGTGGGCTGAGCTGGGCTGGAGAGCTGGTCTGTGACTACGCCAGAAATGGCCACACCAAGCAAGGTGTCAGCCACAGCCAGATTCAAGGTGAAGCAGAGATTGGCACCAACATTCTTGTGGATCGAAAACAGCACAGCCACGGCCACCAGTGCATTAGCAGCAATAATGAGGGAGGCCAGGACAGCAAGGATCACTCCAAATGGGAAAGATGACTCCATCTCTGGAAGTGTCAGGATTTCCACTTACCAGAGCATGCTGGCTTTCCAACTCAAATTCTTGTGGGCTGGGGAAGAAGGAGCTGTGAATTCAGAGCTGCAGCACAGTTTTGGTCATCACTGATAGTCCAGGCTGGCAGCTTGCCATCTCTGAGATCCTGCTGATTATTAATAATCACTCACCCTCTCTTTTTCAGTCCTCAGCCTCTTGCCTCCCAGCTCTCTGAAGGCAGTAATTTCCGTGCAGACCTCCCCTGAATCCTGAGCTAATCCCTCCCCCTCCAACAACCAAGTTACTAGACAACTCTCAAGTACTTAGTGCACACTGTTTTGCCAGGCTCTCTCCTTTCACTGATGCTTGATGGACTTTGGAGGCACTGGAGCATTCAGCAGGCCTCCTGTCTGGCAGAACATGTAATTGACTCTAACCACACTTTTTCTTCCGCCATAGCTGGATATTAATTTCCACTTCTTTCCTTCCTCAGCCTCAACTATGAGCTTAACAACTAACCACAGCTTAATTAAGCATTTGCTTAATAACCAATTCTCAGTTACTGCTTCCTAACGCCTCCGATTCTCATTCTCTGAAACAGGGTGTGCTGTTTCCCTCTTCCTCATCCCTCAGAACTCAATTAGTTGAGAACCTATAAGAGTGGGAAAAACAAAGCTGAGAATTGTTAATAGCCTTCATTCCATTTAGAATAGAGCCCATGCCTGTCTAAGACATCCATTTCTGTTGGATATACTCATTGCGAATTTTTCTGCACCATGTCAGGCCATTTTTCTGGTCATGAGTAGTGGCTGCCAGCCTTGCCTTTTTTTATCATGTACTCTTGCCTTTGTTGATCCTGTAAACCTGAGGTATTTCTGGGATGGGAGAAGAGGAGGTGGACTGCATTCTAGAAAAGTGTCTGCTCTAATGTTCGGTTGTGGAATTTTCCATTTCCCAACAAAGGGTGGTGGTGTTATTGAAGCAGGTGAGATGGGCTTGGAGGGCAGCTCTGTGGGTCACTCCTATTTTAGGTTATATACCTATCAATTTGCTCGGGTACATTAGAACTAACCTTTCCCTGCTGTTCTCTTCTTGAATACCAAGAAGAAAGGGGTGGGGGAAAGGTGGCTAGAAGCTTATTTACTCAGTTCAGATGAGAGCACAGATGGGAAAGATTATTTTAAGTGACAGAGTGGAGCAAGGTGCAGGGTTGGAGGCAAATATATTCAGATGTTTTAACAGAATGAGTGGGCCTTTGGCAGATGACTCTCCTATAAAGGATCAGAAAGGCTGTGGTGTGGGGACTTGGTATTCCACTTGCCAGCCTTATAACTGTTCTTTGTAACATCTGTTGGAATGCTGATTTCAGTTGCTTGGCACTTGGCCTAATTTTATACCTGGATTTAAGATATGCTTTTGTTTCCCCAGCCTAGACTCCGTGCATATAGTCAAGATGGCCCTTTTCAAGCTAAGGCTCAAACTTAAAAGTGCATCAGAATCCCCTATAGGGCTTGGACCTCATCTCCAGAGTTTTGGATTCATTAAGTCTGAGTGGGCTTGAGAATCTGCATTTCTAACCAGTTCCCAGGTGATGCTGATGCTGCTGGTTTGGGGACCGCACTTTGAGAATCACTACTTTAGTGAGGTGATTCTTAGCTTTTGCTGTGTAGTGAAATCACTTGGTGATTCCAAAAATATTCATATTTGGGTCACACACCAAGAGACTCTACTGTCATTAGTCTGGGGTGTGACCTATGCATCTGGAGTTTTAAAACTTTAGGTGATTCAAATATTAGGGCAGAGGTGAGAACCACTGTCCAATGGCAAAAGGACAGTATCTGGAGCCAGGACACCTGGGGGCTGAACCAATACTATCTCTGTGATTTTGCTTGGACAAACAACTTCACCTCTCTGACTTAGTTTTGGCTTCCTCATATGTATCATGGGAATAATAGTACCTACATCACAGGGTTGTGGGGATGATACAATGAGGTATGATGGATATGAAAGGGTTTCATAAACTATAAAATGTTACATAGGCAATTTTATTGAGTGTCTTCTAGTCTCTTGTTAATCAAAGTATTTATCAGATCAGGTATTGGTATGACATGAGAACTCAGTAGAAATACAAAATCTCAGGCCCTGCTGAAGACCCATGGAAGCAGAGCTTCCATTTGAACAATATTTCCAGGTGATCTCTATGCACATTAAAATTGTTATTTCCATTTTTTCACTCTCAGGTGCCTGGTTGTATTAGTTTTCTTTCCTGCTGTAACAAACTGTCACAGACTTAGTATCTTTTTTAAAGTATATTTTATTGGCTATGCTATTGTAGATGTCCCACAAACTTTGTATCTTACACAACACAAATTTATTCAGATTCTCAAGGTCAGAAGTCCAAACTAGGTCCTAAAGGGCTCAAATCAAGGTATTGGCAGAGCTCCATTCCTTCAGGAGGCTCTAAGGGAGTTTAATAACTTCCTTGCTTCTTTCACCTTTTAGAGGCTGCCTCCATTCTCTAACTCATGGTTCATCACTTTGACCTCTGCTTCTTTTTTTTTTTTTTTTATGCCCATACATACTCCTTGAAAAAATATTCTTTTTTATTATTTTATTTTTTAATTATATTTTATTGATTATGCTATTACAGTTGTCCCATTCCCCCCCATCATTCCCCTCCACCCTTCACACCCCTCCCACCCACATTCCCCTCTTTAGTTCATGTCCATGTGTCATAAGTTCTTTAGCTTCTACTTTTCCCACACTATTCTTGCCCTTCCCCCATCTATTTTCTACCTACTGTCTATGCTACTTATTCTCTGTACCTTTTCCCCTCTCTCCTCTTCCCACTCTCCTGTTGCTAACCCTCCATGTGATCTCCATTTCTGTGGTTCTGCTCCTGTTCTACTTGTTTTCTTAGTTTGCTTTTGTTTTAGCTGTGGTTGTTAATATCTGTGAGTTTGCTGTCTTTTTACTGTCCTATTTTTTATCCTCTTTTTCTTAGATAAGTCCCTTTAACATTTCATATAATAAGGTCTTGGTGAAGATGAACTCCTTTAACTTGACCTTATCTGAGAAGCACTATATCTGCCCTTCCATTCTAAATGAAAACTTTTCTGGATAGAGCAATCTTGGATGCAGGTCCTTGACTTTCATGACTTGCAATACTTCTTTCCAGCCCCTTCTTGCCTGGAAGGTCTCTTTTGAGAAATCAGCTGACAGTCTGATGGGAACTCCTTTGTAGGTGACTGTCCCCTTATCCCTTGCTGCTTCTAGAATTCTCTCCTTCATTTTAATCTTGGTTAATGTAATTCTGATGTGCTTTGGTGTGTTCCTCCTTGAGTCCACCTTCTTTGGGACTCTGAGCTTCCTGGACTTCCTGGAAGTCGATTTCCTTTGCCGGATTGGGGGAGTTCTCCTTTATTATTTGTTCAAATAAGTTTTCCACTTGTTGCTCTTCTTCTTCCCCTTCTGGTACCCCTATAATTCAGATGTTGGGACATTTAAAGATGTCCTGGAGGTTCCTAAGCCTCTCCTCATTTTTTTGAATTCTTGTTTCTTCCTTGTTTTCTGTTTGGTTGTTTCTTTCTTCCTTCTGGTCCACTCCATTGATTTGAGTCCCAGTTTTCCTCCCATCACTACTGGTTCCCTGTGAGTTTTTCTTCATTTCACTTATTGTAGCCTTCATTTGTTCCTCTAATTTGTGACCAAAATCAACCAATTCTGTGAGCTTTGTAATCACTACTGCTTTGAACTGTGCTTCTGATAGGCTGGCTATGCATCTGATAGGTTGACCACCTCCTGGTCACTCAGATGAATTAGCTCCGGGGCACCGATCTGTTCTCCCAATTGAGCCATCCTTGTGTTTTGTTTTGTTTTGTTTTGTTTGTCTTTTTTTTTGTCTGGTTGCAGCTGTTACATAGTGAGGGGCGGAGCCTTAGGTGTTTGCCAGGGAGGGGCAGCCCAGTTGCTGGGTTGTGATGCTGGACATGGGGGTGGGGTCTGAGAGGGACAATGGTGCTTGCTCTGCACTCTCTGGCTGATTCCAGTTTCTTCAGCCAGTTTCCCCAAGCAAATTGGGCCCTTCTGGTGCTGATTTCTGTGTGGGTGGGCCTGCACACACTCCAAGACCCCGTGGGTCTCCCCAATGAACTCTCCTGTGAGGCTCGGACTCCCTTCTGGCACCTCAGCCCCTACAAATGTTTTCAATGGGTGCTTTTCGGCTTCACTTCCCGGTGCTGGGGCCCTGTGTAGTGCAGTCTGTCTTGCTGCCCGTTTTCGCCTGGTTTATCTGTGTGCGAATGTGTGTCTGCGGTCAGCCACCTTGTGCACCCCGCTTGACCTCCTCGTGTTCGGCAACTGCCGCCTGTGTACCTGGGGTGACTGTGCATCCCGGACCACCAGCCACTGTCTTATCCCGCCGTGACCCGACTCTGCTGGCTGCTGACTCTGCCCCTCTTACCAGTCTGGGTGAATCGTTGTCGGACTTCATGCAATTCAATTTTCTCTCTGTCCTGGTTGGGTTTTTTTTTCTTTTTTGGTTCTATATTTTGTTGTCCTTAATCTTGGTTGTGAGAGGAGGCACAGCGTGTCCACCTATGCCTCCATCTGGGCCGGAACTCCTACCTCCGCTTCTTTAGTCACATCTCCTTCTCTGACACTGACTCTCCTGCCTTCCTCTTTAAGAACCCTTGTAAGTAGATTGAATCTTCCTGGATAATCCATATTTTCCCCATCTCAAGACCCTTTAACTTAATCACATCTTCAATGTACCTTTTGCCACGTAAAGTAAAATATTCACAGGCTCTGGGTATCAGGGCGTGCATATCTTTGAAGAGGGGCATTATTCTGCCTACCACACTGGTATTCTTTTCTGCCTAGGTCTCTTCTCCCTCCACCCCCCAACAGATGCTCTTGTCAGTTTGCTCTTCCTTTGCTCATACCCTGGAGATTTCTTTTCTTCTAGCCACAAACACTTCCTATTTGTCTTGTCCTCTCAGGATCCCACAAGCTGATTCAAACTAATCTAGGAAGCCTTGGAAACTAGTGAGATCCCTGTCATTGGAAGTATGCAAGCAAAGTCTGAATGCTCACTTGTCTAGAGTGTCTTAGATGGAATTCCTGCAGTGGTGCAAAATATCATTATTTCCATTGAATTGTCTTTCAGTCCCTACACAACCTGGTTTTGATGGGCCCCTGGAGTCTTTTCCCTCCTTCAGCTCCCTCCCTTCTTTTTTAGTTATATATCCACCTTCTCTATCCACCTTGGTCTTTTCTACCCCCTTTCTGACAATACCACATGGCCCATGTGTGCATCCTAAGGGTGTGCCCATGAGGTCAGGGCCATAGAGAACGGGGTTCCTTACTGGGAGATTGGTGGCTGGTCCTTATAGTCCTGCCCCACTGGAGTGGACTGAGAGCTGTCAGAGTCTCTGGAATGGAGTGTTGACAAGATAAACAGGCTGCAGTTGAGGAAGAAAAAGGATGACAGGGTTTATGCCATGGCTGGTGTGGCTCAGTGGATTGAGTGCAGGCCTGTGAACCAAAGGGTTGCTGGTTGGATTTCCAGTCAGGGCATATGCCTGGGTTTCGGGGCACATGCCTGGGTTGCAGGCCATGTTCCCAGTAGGGGACACACAAGAGGCGACCACACATTGATGTTTCTCTCCCTGTCTTTCTCCTTCCCTTTTCCTGTCTAAAAATAAATAAAGAAATCTTTATAAAAAGAAAAGGATGAGAGGGTTTATTCTCTGGTCAAATTATCCCATAACAAATGCATTAAAGGCTGGTCATACTGGGTTGTCACCAAGGATACAAAAGAGTGCTTCATCTACACTGAGTGCATGGGGCTGATGACCAGAGGTTTCAGTTGGAATGGGAATGGAGAACACCAGGCTTCAACACAGGCCCCTGAAAAAGGAGCTCTAGGAAGATATCTAAGGCAAATGGTGCCTGATTTCTCATGCCTAGACCATCCATCTGTTTAGCTGTATCTTACTCAAAGACAAAAGCAGCAGTGACATTTAATATCTTTTCCTGAATGACAAGACTGTTACATCCATAACTATGAAATATTATGCACCTGTGTGAAGAAAAAAAGGGATAAGGTTTATATGTCCTGACACAGAGAGACCTCCAAGCTATATTGTTGATTGATAAATCAAGTCACACATCAATATGTAGAGTCTGGGCTCATTTATTAAAATAAAACCCTCAGACCCCATCTATATTTGTATATAAATGTATAGAAAGGAGATTGTTAACAGACAATGAATAACTTTGAGGAGGGTGGTAGGATTGGTGGGGGAAGTGAAGAGTCATTGTCACAATTTACTTTGAATACCTCTGAGTTGTTATATATAGTTTCCCAATGAGAACATATTAAAGTAATTTCAAAGGAAAAAACCTCCTCAAAATTCCCCCTCCCTCTTCCAGCTTAGCCACCATTTTGGAAAGGTCTTTTCCAGACCACACAAAAATGTGGTGTATATTCATATTTATATATGCATATATTTATATGTGTGTATATTTTTGTGATGTAATTATGTATATTTATATATGTATATATTTATGTATATTTATATATGTATATATTGATATACACAGTTATATATTTGCTTTTGTTCATATTGTTTTTTTCCTGTGTTGTGTGGACAGGGAGAAAGATAGGGCAAGATAGGGTGGGAGAATCAGTATTTGAGGCTTTATTCTCTCCTTGAAGTGGGAGGCATTTTGAGGAAAGAGACCCAGCCTTCTACAGTGGAAGAAACCAAGTCACACAGAGTAGATGACTTATTTGCCCAACATCTCACAGCTTGTAAGCTGTAAGAGGCACACAGGCCAGCAGCTTGTGTGGGACAGTCAGCAAGAGTTTGTCCTGTCTCATATCAAGCATCGAAACTACATGTTGTCTCTTTTTCTTGCCAGTTATGTGCTTCTGTGCCTTTGCACATCCTACTACCTGTGACCTTCAAGTTGACATTTTTATGCTTTGGGCTTTTTTTAAAGGTGCTTGAGCTGAGATTAAGTACAAGCCCTTTATGTTGTTATTGTTGTTGCTAAAGCCCAATGATTGTGGAAAATGAGAATAATTTTTACCCTAAGCCCAAGGAAGTATATAATTCTGGACTCATATATACCTCTCCATTTGTTTTCCTGTTCCTGCTTTCCATTCTTGCTATTGCCTCTCTTATTTATCATTTCATTATCTGAAGTAGTATTATGGCCTTCTAACTGCTCATCCTGTCTTTCCCCATGCTGGCATCCCTTTTCCAGCATGTTTATTTGAGTGCTTACTTGGTGCTAGTTACCATGATTGGAAAGAACTTTTCATACATTCAAGTAACATAACACCTTGTGAGGTAGATGTTATTATCCCCAGTTTACAAGTAAAGAAACTGAGGCTTGGAGAAGCAAAGGGATGTGCCTAAAATTACCCAGTTAGGAAGGAGTAGCAGAACTGGGTATGGAATCCAGTTATCCTCACTCCTGGTCCAAAGGTCTTTTTGCTATTTGCATTAAGGAAGCCTGAGTATGGTAGGGTGAATAATGCTCCACAAAGATGTAAATGTTTTAATCCCTGGAACCTGTGAGTATGTTACCTTACATGGTAAAAGGGTCTTTGTAATTGCAATTAAAGCTCTTAAAATGGGGACATTATCCTGAATTTTCTGGGTGGACCCAATGATACAATCACAAGCGTCCTTATAAAGAAGAAGGCAGGAGATCAGAGTGAGCAGTATTAGGGAATATGATGACAGAAGCAAGATTTTGGAGTGATCAAGGAAGGGGGTCACAAGCCAAAGATTGCAAGCAGCCTCTAGAAGCTGGAAAAGGCAAGGAACAAATTCTCCCCTAGAGCCTGCAGTAGGACCAGGCCTGCTGGTACTTTGATGTTAGCCAAGTGAAGCTGAGTTCACATTCTTGATCTTAAGAATTCTAAGCTAATGAATGTGTGTTGTTCTAAGCACTAAGTTTGTGACAACTTGTTACAGCAGTAATAGGAAACTAATAAACTGAGCTAAAGGGTTAATATTCAAAAATTTGGTCCTAGTTATATCACTGCTTGGCAGTGCCTTCTGCCTAAGAGACATTTGGTTGTGATACTACAAAGGCTTCTACTTAACCAGAAAAGAGCACCTTGAAGGCCTGAGATACTAAAATGCCAATGACCAGGGAGCCCAGCAGAGGGCAGGCAATCTGCAAGGAGAAAGCAGTCCTTGGAATGGCTTTGCTCCCACCTAGCTATATATACTTGAAGGGCCTCTAAAAGGAAGATCCTTCTAGGCACTTCTGGGTTGCTGTGATTGTGTTGCATCTTAGCCATGCTTTCATGCAGGCCAGAGGAGCATGATGAGTATGAAAACGTTTTCATTTGCCACTCAGGGCTCAGACCCTTTTTGCTCCATTCATTTATTTATATTGTTGGGCTAGTACATTGAAATCCTTCCTTTTCCTGCAGAGTAGGAGTTGGGTAAAGAGGCAGACACATTTTTGGTTCATTCCCATGGTTTATGAAATGGGGTGGGGTGAGAGTAAAAAATATACATTCAATTGATACTCGTTTTGTTTTTAGTTTTTTTTTTTTTTTTTTTTTTTTTTATGGAAAGTCTTTCTTGAAGGCTATTCTTTAAGAAAGACTGTACTGAGGGGGTCATTTTAGCCTGAATCATATATTGCAGCCCTCCATCTCTCAGACTGCCATTTCCAAATTTTCTGTGAGGAAGAGCTGGGGTTAAGATTTGGGGGCAACAATTTGCGGGGTTGTAACAATGGCTGGGGGTATTTGGAACCTGAGAAATTATTATTAAATTAGTAATACCTACCTCTTATCAGACAAACTTTACGTGCATGATATTATTTAATTCTAACAACATTCCTGTGAGGTAATATTATCACTAATGCACAAAGAAATTAATTGAAGCCAACTAAATTGCTCAAGGTTTTATAGCTAGAAAATGGTGGAACTGGGATTTGAACCCAGGTTCTGTCAAGCTTCAGAATCTACATTCTTCTAACTTGCTACTAACTTGGTCTCTCCAGAAAGTAAGTTGCTAAACAGAAATAGAATGAAAAATGTGTAGCATCATTCCACAGCTTTGAAAACTTGTGTTCAGCCTCTCAAGGGATGCCAGCCCCCACCATGCACAAGAAGAATGCTGCAGGACAACATACAATGTCATTGTGACCTGAGCAGAGACAAGCCTGCTCTGTGCTTCATCTCTGAGTGCTTTGCTTGCCCCTCAGCTGGTCTCTCTGACCACCCATCTGCTCTTGTCTTCACAATGATATGTTTCAGTTATCTGGCTTCTCTGCCCCATGGCCCACCCACTCCTTTCCCTAATATGCAGAGTACCTCCTATTCCCTGGATCAGTGTTTTATCTGGCACTACTGGTAACTGGCTTCTTTATCTTGGTCTCAACATGGCAGACTATGACTTGTCTCAGCAACAGAACACCCCAGAAAATGTCTGGCTCAGAATAGTGAATATGACTGAGGGGAGGGTAAAAGCTGACTATGTAAGGAATCTTTTGGAGAATAGGGGGTGGGATATTAGTCATTAGTCTATTGAGTGTCTACTCTGTATATTTATCTGCTTAGATGCAATTGTGATGACCATTTTGGAACACCTGCTCTAGACAGGCTCCTATCATCCCTCAAAAATTCTTTTCCATTCAGCTCCAATTAGATCAGCCTAGCTCTGCTCCTCATCACACTGGGTCTGTTTCTTCTAGTCATTTCAATTCCACGTGCATGCTACTTAGGCTTGCATGCCAATGAGGACTTCGCATTATGAATTTAGAGTAAATGTGATTTGTGATGACAGGTAGGATCCACTTGGACCAGAGCCATATACTCCCTCAGCAATTTCTTCTCTACTCTGTCCCTTTCTTCCCTGGAACTAGATTCTGCTTTTTAAGTCAGCTCTTCAGAAACTTTGGCATATTCTGAAATTTGTGCTGATTGAGGTATGGAAAGCTGGTGCTTTGGCCTGGGCATGGGGGGAAGGGTGAAAAATGACAGCCAGATAGTATGCAGACATCTGTTGTGTGTCTTCTAGAAGGCATACTTTCCCCTGAAAGAAACTTGGATTCTTCCTCAAGAGTTTGGAATTCTCTATCCAGCTATTCAAGATTCTACCTACATATCAGATTGCTGGGAGCAAGCAGCAGTGTCGAGCCAGGGGGCAGCCCACTGGGGTACAGCTGTGTTTCAAATTCATCAATATCTGGTTCATATGACTCATGCACATTTTCCTGAAACAGCTTCCAGCTAAGCTTTGCAAACTGCTCTCAATTATCTGTGGATGATGGTATTCACAGAAAATCCTTAGACACTCTAAGACAGTGGTCCTTAGCTGTTGTTTCTGAACAATGGAACCTTTTAAGAATCTGATGGACCTTCTAAAAATGTGCATGTTCAAAGCAAGCAAAACATAACCAAAGACATTGAAATTGAGAACAGGCTGACAGTGACCAGAGAGGAGAGGGGAGGGGATTATAGGGGAAAAGGGTGAAGGGTTTGCAGGAACAACTATAAAGGACACATGGACAATAACAAGGGGAGGCAGAAACAGGGCAGGGAGGTGGGGAGGGGTGGGTTGATGGGGAGGGGTGGGGGGAAGGCAGAAAACTGTACTTGAACAACAATAAAAATGTTTAAAAAATAAATACATTTTAAGAAAAAATAAAATAAAAATGCACATGTTCATATACACACATCATGAATATAGGTTGATATCTCTGGAAGTGATCCTCTGTAAACACGATGCATCATTTCTTATTCCCTTTATTTCTCTAGGCAACCTACAATTAAGAAACAGATCTTTAAACAAATACATTTAATCAGTTTTCTTCAACTCAAGGGAAGTGTGGCCCACACCCACCCTTTTAGGCTTCTATTTTGCTTCCATCAGATAGCATTATCCCAAAGTCTTCAGTGTGAGGGCAGGCAAGTATAGGATGGCATGTTGGTTAGATTTATGGGTCCTCTAGAGTCCAGTATTGTGATGGTGACATTGTTTGTTGATCAACTGAAATAAGTGAGTGAAAACACTGAAAAACTAAAGATGCTTCTACCAAGAACACTTTTCTGCAGTGTTTGTCAATGTTGGTCACCTCTTGCTCTCTTCTCAAATTGAGTTTCTCCTGTTGCTTTATCCTCATCTTTCATCCTCCTCCATGGTCTCCTTTGTTGTCTCATCAGGGACTTTTTCTAAGAGATATTTTTAGAGAAGGGAGGGAGAAAGAGAGATTAATCACATCAATGTGTGGTTGCCTCTCACGTGTCCCCCACTTGGGACCCAGTCTGCAACCCACGCATGTGCCCTGACTGGGAATTGAACCAGCAACCCCTTTATTTGCAGGCTGGCATTCAATCCACTGAACCACACCAGCTGGGGTCCTCAGGGACTTTTGACTCAACAATTTGCCAGCTGAATTCATCATTTTCCCCCACAACAGTCTTCCTGCCTGCCTTTCTTACTCTGGCAAAAAGTTTCACTACCCGACTAGTCTCTCAAACCAGAAACCTAAGCATCACTCTTAGATGTTTCCTCACTACCCACATCTGCTTTACTCAACATGTTATGCTATGGAAATCTGTTGACTTTGTTCCTGCTCATCACAGTCAACTGGTCTCCCCAAATCAAGATTTGTGTGCCTTCAATCCATCCTTTATACTGGTTCCAAGGTGATCTGAAATAAAATGACCATTGCATTCCCAGGGTCAAGGGAGCATACATGGATTGTATTTTTCACATATATGTTTTCCCTTGAGACTGTGCATGTTCACCTTTGTATTCTCAGCACCTAATTCAGTGTCTGCATATAGTAGTTTCTCAACAAAAGTGGCTACCTTGTTGGTTGGCTGAATGACTGAATGATTGAACCATATGATCACTTCTCAGTGCCCACAGGCTGGAATCTGAATGTCCTGCTTCATCTATAAGGCCCTTCACAAAATGGCCTGAACTCTTCCATCTTCCTGGGATGCCCGACCCCATTCTATTATCTGGTCATACCATACACTCTTCACACTTTGATGCTTTTGCCTCTGGAGGCTCTTCTGCTTGTTCCTCTGCTCGAAATGCTCTCTCTGCATGGCACCCATCCCCTGTCTTCCATCTACATGGTGACTGCCTTCAAGATCCAATTCAACTGTCACTTGCCTCTATAGCTTCTCCCAACAATCTGCTTTCTACCTCCAGCTCCCTCTAACCCTCAATAGTCAGAATTAAATAATTCCTCATCTGGTTCCAAGGGCATTTCACTCATACCTTCATTATGACACTCATCCCTCTGCATTGTATTTATTCATATTTGTAACTATCTGGCAACACTGTGAGATGGTCAAGGGCAGGGACTGGGTCTTATGGTCTTGTTCACTGCAGTATCCCCAGCATCTAGCCCAGCACCTAAGCACTCACAAACACAGTATATGCCTTTATGTTGGTTTCATGAGTGTTCTTATTTATTTTAATATGTATTTTAGCTTAAAAAAGGAGGAACACCACATCCTTTGCTGTCATCCTGAGGCAAGCCACCATCATCTTTTGCCTGAATTATTGCAGAGCTTCCTAATTAGTCTTGCTGCTTCTATCTCAGATGCCCCCCACCATCTGCTTGCTCTCCCTGCCCCTCCTGTCTGTGGCCAAGGTGATCCTGCTAAAATGTAAGTCAGAATAAAATTCTTTGGTGGATTCTAGCCTCACATTGAGCAAAATCCAAAGTGTCTACCCAACATGGCCCTGCCTGATCTGCTCCCTTCATCCCCACCTATATTGTGCATAGTGGCTAAGGATACAGACTTTGGAGCTGCACTATCTGGGTTCAAATACTGACTCTACCATTTACCAGCTGAATGACCTAGGGCAAATGAATTAATCTCTCTGTGCCTCAGTTTCACCTTCAAAAATGGAGGTAATAGTGTCTACCTCATAGGGTTGTTGTGAGAAGTAAATGAGTTAATGTGTATAAAGTACCTAGAACGGTGTCTGGTACATGGTGGGTACTAAATCAGATTTTGTTAAATAAACAAAGTTTCCCGATATTCTCTCCTTTGCCTGCTCCTCTCTGGCCACTCTGGTTTCCTTGTTTTTCAAATATACTCCTGTCTCAGGACCTTTATACTTACCGTTCCCTCTGCCTGGAACACTCTTCTCCCAGATACACCATGGATTGCTCCCCATCTTCTTGTAGGTCTCTGCCTCCATGTCACTTTATCAAAGAGGCCTTCTTTGATTGATCACCCTTTATAAAAATAGTAACACTCTTACTCTCTGTCCCCTTACCCTGCTTTATTTTTTCTTCATAGTACTTATCAACATTGCATATATATTTATGTGTATTTTCCTTTTTCTCAACAAGAATGTAAATTCCAGGAGGACAGGAACTCTGCTTGCCTTGTTTGCTGTTATAACCCCAGCACCTAAAACAGTGTCTAGCATATAATAGTTGTTTAAAAGATATTTGAATGAATGAATGAAAGACAAAAGTGAGAATATAAAGGTTATGATCTCTCTGCCAAGATAACATGGCAATAAAAATGTAAGCAATATCTAGATAAAGGTAAGAAAATTTTAACAGTATAGAAAGGAAGAAAGGGAAAAGCCCTTCTCCTCCTGTAATCATCTGTTTCCCTAAAAGTAACCATAGTTGTGTGTACTTTCAATTTCATTAACCAGTAAGTATATTGGTTGCTTGCTATGTGTGCAGGAAAATATTTGAGGTCTGAGTGCTGAGCATTTAAAAATGCAGAGCATTTTTAAAGACTTTCTAGGATCTTCAAGCCTTTCCGGGGCGGGGGAGAACATTAAAGAATTGTGATGTGTTGCAGAGTTCAGAAATGGGAACAATCACTGTGGGCTGGCAAGGTCAGGAAAGGTTTCCTGCATGAGAGATGCCTTAATGGGAGTTTGGAGTTTGGGCAGGTTTCATTCAGTGAGAGAGTGGTCCCAGGTACTGGGCTCTCTCAGCAGAGGTATCCAGGTTGAATAATGAAAGGAGTCCTTGAGTGAATGAATATAAGTGGAGTCTGGCTGAAATTGAAGAGTTGTGTTGGGGACCAGTGGGAAGAAAGGCTGGAGAATAGGGGCTGGGGCAATTATGAGAGTGCTGAAAGAGTTAGTAGGCATGCAATAATGACTTGAAACAGAAGGACTGTGAAGCAGAGAGATTAATTTGGCTAGACACATTGTACATCCTTTCCTTGAATGTGGGGACTGCCTTTGGCTTCCTTAGCATTACCTGCAGAATCTTGAACTGAGCTCTGCACACAGTGGGTGCTAAATGAATGTTATTGGTGAAGATCCCCAATAGCCACCTTGGATGGCAAACTCTGGCCCTCTTCTCAGACATTAAGTTTAGAGGGTCCTCTGGACCGCCATCTCCTTTCCACTCACTTATGAAAATTTCTAGGGATCATTTAACCTACCAATTTCTAACAATTGCAAGCATACCCACTGAGTTGTCCCAGGCAAACTGGGACAGTTTTGAGCTCTCCTAGCTTCTGAAAATCTCTGCTGAACCCACCAGCTGGATAGTAGCAGTCTTCTCATGTTTCCCTCAACCTGAATTGTCCTTCTTTTTTGTTGGTCTTACTCTTCTCTTTTGCTTCAGCTTCATTTTGAACTGTAATGAGAAAGGCCCAGGTGTTGCCTCAATTCTCTCATTTCACAGTGGCCTGAAGAATCCAACCAGATAATGCTGCATCCTAATTTACCACTTTGCAGGGGCTACTCCAACTGTACAGCTAAGCAACCTAAGATTCCTAGGGGCAGATAAAACCCATATGCAATCTGTCACTGTTTAGTTTTCATTGCTAAGATAATTCTACAAAGTTAATGAATAGCTGGGTTAGAGTGGGGAGGGGCAGAGAATGAATGAAGCCACTGTTCTGCTTCTTGGAAGGACATTAGGTACATGATGAGTTGAGGGTATAGCTGTCATCATCACCATCATCATCAAAGTGTTTTTATGAAGGGCTTAGAGCTAGGCCTACACAGAACTACACAGCTCTGGACCTTCACTTTTAGACCATGCATGGTTTGAGACCAGATATTGATGTGGACACATGCAAGATGGATTCAAATCATCATTATGGCTTAAATCACACATTATATGCCACCATCTCCTCTATGGTTTACTGATTATTTCTGGTATAAAGTTTATCATGCAAATATATCTTATCTCTTCTAGAATATTATTAGCTCCTTGAGGGCCAAGAACCCAACCTTATATTCCTGTCTACAGACTTGCTGTAAAGGACAAATATAGATGCTCAGTAAGGACTGATTAAATCAACCAGACCCTATGGGTAGAGACGGAGTACCTTTCAAGTTAATTAACTCCTTTGAACCTCAGTTTCTTCCTCTATAAAATGGTGATGGTAACTACGGAATTTATGGGGTTGTTGTGAGGATCGAGGGGCTAATATATGCAAATGGCTTAGCACATAACCTAGCATTATCTACTCAAGTGTGAGGTATTAATTTAACAATATTAATTTCTACCTTCTGCTTAAATGGGAGAGAGAATATGGAAAAGGGTGAGTGTAGCAAGTCTCACACAAAACTATATTCGAGTAAGCCTGTAGAGCCAAGTGGTCCATTACCTATGCTTTGTAATTGAGGAACAGAAACGATTTACCCTCTCACATATCTTCTTTACTTTTCTGCTGTAACTCCTGAACAGTGATGCCTTGATAGTGTGTGTGAGTGATTGGCCTGAGTGGGGATTTGCACCGGGAGGGAAATCGTTATATCAGGAGCGTTTTCAAACATTCATTCAGCAAACATTTAGAGTTAACCCAGTCACTACCAGGCAACCCCCCAGTTCCAGGAACTGGGGGTTTTGTAGTAGACCAGGCTTACACCCTTGCCCCATTTCACAGAGAAAGGTAGCTAGGTAGCAGACAAAAATTCACTAGGAGAGCTAATTCTATCCCCACCCCGCCGCCCGAAGAATGAAGCCGCTTCTTGCACCAGAGCGCAGGCGTTGTGCCCTTGGGTCGCGGGGCTGTCGCGAGCAGCGAAAGAGCCTTTAGCAGCTGCGAAGCACTTCCGGCGCGGCCTGAGCTACGCAGAGTTTAATAGGCTCGCCACGCGAGGGCCGCGCATGCGCCCTGCAGCCACGCCCATTGCGAATTTCACCTTCTGGAGCGGGAACCCGCGGAGATGAAGTAAGGCCTCCGCTTCTTTTCAGGGGTGGGGGCGGTGGTGAGCTGTGGGGACGGTAGGGGTCGGTTGGGGGTGGGCCTCTGGGAGTGACCCGCTGGGTTGATGTGGTAGAGCATCTGCCCGGCCGACGAGCAGGAGTGGCTCGAAGACTAGAAAATTAGACTCCTAGTTTTGCTCTCCTTACCCCAGGCCAGGCCGCACTTACTTGTCCACTTTTCCGCCCCCTGTGCAGCCCTTTAACTAAAGTGAAGCTGATCAATGAGCTGAATGAACGTGAGGTCCAGCTCGGGGTGGCGGAGGAGGTGTCCTGGCACTCCGAGTACAAAGACAGCGCCTGGATCTTCCTGGGTGAGGTTCACGTCTTTCTCCTGTAGTGCTCCTCATTCTCTCCTGCCTTGTTTCATAACATTTCAGTTTTTCCGCTCTTCATTCTTCCTGACATTCATCACCCACTTTTGTTTCTTTCTGCTGTCTGCCCATAAATCTGTTTTCCATCTCTTTTCTCCTTCACGACTAGTTTGCTCTGCCTGCCAAATCAGTGGTCTCATAGTTACAGTCTGCCATTCACTGTACCAAGAATTTTGCCACTCTCAGACTGTTATTATTTTTGTAGCTTTTTATTTTGCAGTTACAGTTGATGTACAATATTATATTAGTTCTAGGTGTACAACATAGTGATTAGACGTTTATATAACTTATAAAGTGATCACCTGGTTAAGTCTGCTACCCATCCAACACCGTACATAGTTATTACAATATTATTGACTATATTCCCTATGCTGTACTTCACATCCCTGTGACTGTTTTGTAACTACCAATTTGTACTTCTTTATTTTTTAAAGGTTTTATTTATTTATTTTTAGAGAGAGGGGAAGGGAGGGAGAAAGAGGAAGAGAAACATCAGTGTGTGGTTGCCTTTTGGGCACCCCCTACTGGGGACCTGGCTGGCAACCCAGGCATGTGCCCTGACTAGGAATCAAACTGGCAACCCTTTGGTTTGTAGGCTGGCACTCAATCCACTGAGCTACACCAGCCAGGGCCTAATTTGTATTTCTTAATCCCTTCACCTTTTTCTCCCATCCCTTAACTTCCCTCCCCTCTGGCAACCATCAGTCTGTTCTCTATATGAGTCTGTTTCTGTTTTGTTTGTCCATTTATTTTGCTGTTTAGGTCTCACATATAAGTGAAATCATAGGGTATTTGTCTTTCTTTGTCTGAGGCCATTATCATCATCCCCTTCCTCTCATACAACTGAGAAAACTGAAGCACTGAGAAGTTAATGGACTTTTTAAGGTCACAAAGCTAGTAAGTGGAATATCCAGAACTATGGGATTCTAGAACTCATGGTCTTAACCACTATCACATGTTACTGTTAATTCCCCCCTACCTCAGTCCCCTTCCTTCAGAATTCATTTTCCTCATCTGATTAGCTGCTGCCTTCTGCCCATGGTCATATTACCATCTGTACATTCACTTTGTGTCACATCCAGTAATTTGACAGCTTATTCAAGGAGACAATTGCACCAGTCATGGTGCTAAGCACTTTATATTCATTGTTTTATTTAATTCTTATAACAATTCTGTGAGGTAAGTAGTCATATCCCCACTTTACAGGTGAGGAAGGAAACATTTACAGGGGAACTTATTTTCTGTGAAATGCTTAACGATTGTCTTTATAAAATACTTAGTCTGTGTGAGGTGGAGTTAATATTTGCATATTTAAACTGATATTGGATCTTAGTGGTGAATTTATGAGTAAAGAGCAGGTGAGTTCAAGATATGTTTGTGGGAGGAGAATTTTATGCTGGAAACAGTCTGCTTTGTCCATAGAAGTTTAGGTATGAGGAGGGTTAGTTTGGTAGTGGTGACTTGGACCTTTCCTCTCGGTCACCCCATATTTGTACTATTGTTGCAGCGTATATACGCTTCTGTCATTGCATCAGACTGTTAGTTCTCTGAGGGCAGGTCCGGTGGCTTACTCTTGTTTGCACTCTCAGTGCCTGGCTTCGTGTGTGGTATGTTATAGACACTTGGTAAGTGTTTGTAGAACTGAAATGTGGTTTTCCATTCTAGGAGGACTTCCTTATGAACTGACTGAAGGGGACATCATCTGCGTGTTCTCACAGTAAGTCCCCTTTCATTTCCTGCCTTCAGTATTGTCAGAGTATTTTGCTTCCATAATGCATTTTTGTGGCATCACAAAAGCCATTTATTTTAATTCTAGGCCAATTGGCATGCCTGCATGGGGAGGGCCAGAGCTCCTACTCTAGTCTAGGTCAGTCACAGGACATGGTTCTAGAATTCTCCCAATGTGCAAAATCCAAGAAATTGGATGTTTTGGGAGGCAGTTTTGGGGATTTTGTTCTGTTCTTACTGCTTTTTCACTGGGGATTGTTCAGTGTGGGCCTACACTGAAACAGATTGCAACTCCCATGAAGACACTATGTATCTTCCTCAGACTCCTGCAAACTAGGAATAACTAATTCATGGTGACAGGGTGCTTCTGGGCCCACAACTTTGTGGTCTTGTAGAATTGGGGCAAAGCAGGCAAAAGGTTTAGGCAGTAGTTTGCTTTCTTTGTTTCTAAATGAGTATAAGGTTGGTGAGCAGAACCGATCTCTACCCAGAATCTGAGAATCACAGGCTGGTGAGGAACACAAATAAATAGGAGAACCTCATGGTCTTCATTCAATGAGATGATAGCAGCAGCACTGGATGGGAGGGCGACTTGGCAGCTCACAGTGATAGTGGCAGCTGGTAGAAGAGGGGCTGGACGTAACCCTAGAGCTACACAGAGTGATTAGAAAGTTCATAGGGTCAGAGGACCTCAGCAGCTCACAAGAGCAGAGGGCCATGGCTCCTGAGTTGTGTAGCCCGCAGGAACAGAGGACTGTTGCAGAGAAGTTGGATAGCATGTACAGGCAGAGGACCATGGCAAACAGGTCCTCTGTGTAGCAAGTTTTCTGATGATCAAAGTATGTGTAGTCATTATAGAAAGTTTGGTGAAAAGAAAAGGTATAAAGAAGAAAATAGAATGTGCTTTAATGAAAACTTAACAATTTGGTGTACTTCTTTATCATCTTTTAAAAAATGTTGGGCATAATTTTCAATATTTAGCTGTTATGAATTATATTGCCATATTCACTGTGTTACCTACGTCTTTGTATGCATTCCTGATGGTTTCCTTGGTGAAATCACTGGATCCAGACGTCAGCATTTTTAAGACGTTTTATAAACATTGCCATATTGCTCTCTGAAAAGGTTATATCAATTTCCACTCTCACTAGAATGCTCATTTTTCTGACTCTAATCAGCAACAGTTATCTTAAAAAACATTTGCCATATGGCTTGTCATTTTATTTTACTTTGCTTTTATTTCATCATCAGTGAGGTAGAACATTTTTTAAAATCATAGATTTACAAGCCATTATTTTTTTTGTCAATTGTCTATTCATATCCTTTGCCTATTTTTTCTATTGGTGTGTTCCTTGTTTTCTTATTGACTTTACCAGAGCCCTTCATGTATTAAGGGTATTAACACTTTGTTATAACACTGTGTCATGTATTGTACTACTATGGACTTGTTTTATAAACATTTGGTGTGTTACACTACAGTGCCATCATTATTATTTCTTGATACTCAAATTGTTCCAATTTGGTCTATTAGGAGTCTTTTCAGGCCAGCTCCTATAATCTTCTTTCTTTCATATTTTCTTTTGAAATAATTTCAGGCTTCAAACTGCAAAGTTATAAAATAGTATAAAGGATACCTTTATCCCTTTTTCCCAGAGTCCCCAGATGTTAGCATTTTACCATGTTTGCTTTATTGTTACTTCTCTCCATGGATACATATTATCTTTTTTCTGAACCATTTGAGAGTCAGTTGCAGACCTGATGCCCATTGATCTCTAAATTCTTCAATATACATTTTCCCCAAAACAAGGACATTTTCTGGTTTAATCACAATGTAGTGATCAAATTAAGGACATCAACACTGATACAGTAGTATTATCTATAGACTTTATTCAGCTTTACTAGTTATCCTGATAACGGCCTTTACAGCAAAAGGAAAAAGAATAGCTTTCTGATCCTTAATCTGTTGAAGTAAATTGCAAATAATATTTTCTCCTAGTTTGTCATTTGTCTTCTGACTTTGCCTATTGCAATTTTATGCTATGCAGAATTACTATTTTTATTTTATATATTCATTCATATGTTTAAATTATCTTATGGTAAAATTGACTTTTTAGGAGGTGTACAGTCCTATTAGCTTTAATACAGGAAAGATTTGTGTGATTATTCCCACAATTAGGATGGAGAACAGTTCCAAAAACTCCCTCATGCTGTCACTTTATAGTCTCCCCCTCTGGTATTTTATGTGGTCAAATTTATGTGGTCTTTTGTAATTGCTCCTGGATTTGGAGTCATAATTAGAAAGCATTTCTCCCTACCCACCCATCTGTGTTCTTGTCTAGTACTTGTATGGTTTCAATTTCATTCATTGAACTCTCTGATCCATTTAGGGTTATTTTGATATATAATTTGAAATATGGATCCAATTTCTTTTTTTTTCCAAATGGCTGTCCAGTTGTGCCAACAATATTTATAAAAATGTCTATATTCCCCCCCCAACAAATTGGGATGTCATCCTGATCATATATTATTTTTCTATATATACCTAAGTGTCTTTCTTGGTTTCCTATTCTGTTTTGTTGGTCTGTCTGTCTCTTCATGTGCCAGTACCACCTTAATTAATCATAGAAGCTTTTCAGTGTGTATAATACCTGGGAGAGTTACTCCTCCCTATTTTTTAAAAGTTTTTCCAGCTATTCTGTTAATTTTTCCACAACTTTAGAATCAACTTATCCAGCTCCAGGGGTAAAACACAACTGGTATTTAAAATTGGGATTACATTAAACTTCAGTATTAACTTTGGGGCAGATTTTGATATCTTTATGATGTTGACTCATACTATCCAAGAACAAGGGATGTCTTTGTATTTGTTTAAATGTATGTTTGTATCTTTCAGCAGTTTAAAAAATTTTCTTTATATAGGCTTTATACATTGATTATATGTTTTAATATTGATCTGATTGATCTAATCTGATAATTGCTTGTATGTAAGAGGATGACTTATTTTTGATAACTTCATATCCTGGCACCTTATTGAATTGTTATGCTGTTTGTTTTTATCATTGCTTATCATTGATTCTGTTGGTTTTTCTATACTACTACTATATATGATCTTAAAACAGAGATAGTTTTACTACTTTTTTCATTTCTTATATCTGTTTTCTACTAATTGTATTGGCTAATACCTACAATGTTAAGTACTGTTAAATAGTTCCTGGTCTTAGTTGAAGCATCTCTAGTAATTTCTATTACGTAAGATGCTAGATTTCAGGCCCAGGTGTGTATATGTGATCCTGTTATATAATGTATCCATCAATTCCCATTTGATTTTTATGACTTATTTTTTAATTTGCGATGCTTTAACTTATCTGGAATTTATTTTTGGATAAGGAGTAAGGTGGAATTTTATTAACTCTCATCTGCTTTCCTTAGATTTGCTTTCTTTTATATTCATTTTTTCCTTTTTTAACAGTAAACTTCTTTAAGGTTACAGATTTTCCTGAGTATGGTTTTAGCTGCATCCCATAACTTTTGGTATATATTATTATTCTCATTTTTGTAATTTTCTAAACAGTCTGCCACTGACTTTTTCTTTATTATGTTTCATTTTCTCTTTCATTCATTTGTTAACCAGTATAGTAGGTTTCAGGTTCTAAGTTTATTTTGAGACCTGTGCTATAGTCAGTTTTAATACATGTGTCATAGATTCTTGAGAAGAAAGTGTTGCTTTTTTATAAGATACAAATATATCTCTCTATGTACTAGTCTGACAGTAATATATGTTAACACCTTAATTTTTATAGTATTAATATATGTTTATTTGTATTTCCACCATATAACTATATACTAATTATATTAATTCTCTGACCTAATTTTTGTCAACTTTGTATTATAAAGTGGTATGTTAAAATCTCTCATAATTTTCATTTAGTTTCTCTTTGTATTTCTAATAGTTTTTTAATTAAATTTTTATTTGTTAATTTATGAATAAAATTTCATGACTTACACTTTTGTTATGTTTTAGGACCTTTTGGGGGGGCTTGAATTTATTTTTTATTTTAATTGGCTATTCTTGCTATATACTTGTCTAATTTTTTTAATTTTAACCTTTCTATGTCATCTTGTTTTAGATGTTTTTCCTGTGCAAACTGTATTATTTGAATTATTTTATTTTGTCATTCAATCTGAAAGTTTTTGCATTTTAAACCAATAGTGTCTTTACTCTTTTATAAAATAAATAGATATGGGGAGATTGTTAACATTAATCTGGTACGGGACAAGAAGACTGGGAAATCCAAAGGATTCTGTTTCCTCTGCTATGAAGACCAGAGGAGCACAATTCTGGCCGTTGACAATTTTAATGGGATCAAGGTGAGTGTTCTTACTAAGCAGGATTTGGCTAGACTTTTATTGTATAGCAGTTTGGTTTCATTTTTCACCTAATCTCCACAGGCTCAAGTACAGTACTGGTCAGCTGAGTGTGTTGTGAGAGTTGTAGAGTTGTGTGGATATACTGACCAGTAAATAATCCCAGGAAATAATTCTACTTGCTCATGACCTTCCATCCTATTCCTTTTCCCCATCTCTTAACAACTATTACTCTAGGAGCCTAGGAACCACACCTCTTCCCCTCCCATCCCCTGCCTCTATTTCTTACCTTTTCATCCTTAACATTGCACTTTTATCTCTGGTTTGTTGGAGAACAAAGAGACTAGCAGAACACTGTTCTTCCATGTGGTCCTGTGTTGGGGGATTTAGGATTCTATCATGGCTTCACGACCTACAACAGTTCTGTAGGTCTGTCATATGTCTCCGCAGACTTAGCAATCAGTACTGGACCCTGGATAGTCTCTAGTTAAAATCTGATGACAAAGTCTACAAAAGTAACTCATTCTCAAGTTTTCTCTCCTCTGTTCCCAATAAATCCAACCCTTGTCAGTGAGACATTGGGCTAAGAAAAGGGAATGGGTAAAGTCAGGCTTAGCTGTGCTCCATGGAGTCCCTGCACTCATTTAGGTAAAGCCCTGCAGATAAACAAGCGTTATCTCAGGCCAGGAGGTGACTCTTGAGTTGGAGAGTTTGTCACTGATTGCACAGTGTGGAACAGTTGGAGACTATAAATTAGGGTGGAACAGGTTTCCAGGCTTACTTTTTTTCCCAAATCCTCACCTGAAAACATTTTTCGTTGCTTCTAGAGAGAGGGGAAGGGAGAAACATTGATGTAAGACAGAAACATTGATTGGTTGCCTCCTGTATGCACCTGGACTGGGGATCGAACCACAACCTGGGTATGTGCCCTGGCTGGGAATTGAACCCACAACCTTTTGGTAATAGGACAATGCTCCAACCAGCTGAGCCACACCGGCCAGGGCAAGGCTTGATTTTTAAGAGCGCCAGCAGTCAAAGGGAATCACCGTAAAAGGAAGGTTTTCAAGATGTTTTGAAATGAGGAATAGGAAAGATGATAGGAGCTGCTTGGGCCCAAGGTAAGAATAAAAATGTGCTCTTGTATTAGAAGTATAAAAGCTAGACTTTTCAAATTTCAGATGGCTTTGCCTATAGAATAAGTCAGTATCTGCTTGAATGTTTTTGTTTTAAGTGAGGGGTTAATTTTTTTTTTTTTTTGCTCACCTGGAGAGTGTGATTCACATTGAAAGTATCAGTGTGAGCCAGTTTTTTTTTTTGGGGGGGGCGTGGAGCAAAGCATGAGGACTTAAGAAAAAAGACAGTGGCCTTTTTAGTACTGGATGAATTAACCAAGTGATTAAATATAGCTAGAAAAAAAGAAAAAAATAAGACAGTGGTCTTTCTAGATTTCTTCCCCCCTTCCAATTGTTGGTCTGCCTTGGCCTCATCCTAATTGCTGTGTTGAGGAAGCAACTGTAGTACTGGGTTCAATTTCAAGATTTCTTCTAGCTGCCAAGGTATATTTCACTATAATTAATGTTACAGATTGAGGCTAATTCACTGTTTGTGCATCGAGATTATCGCACTTTCCTCTGCTGCTTGTGGACAGAACCTTAGTCTTTTCATTTCATGGCACATGTAAAACCTGAAGATACTAGTATGGCACCCTGGGGTAAGTTGTGGACGCTGCCTAGTACAACTGCCTCATGGCTCCAGCTGCCCCAAGCCCCCACCTGGCTGTCCTGAGAGCTGAGTGAATTAATATCTAGGTATGTTCTGTGACATACCAGTTAGGTCTGTTTTAGAGATTTTCCCAGAACTAGAATAGCAGGAAGGTCATGGGTGTAGTTCATACCATGGCTCTCTGCAACGGGGTTCATGTGGTTTGATAGGATGACTGTCTTTGCTGAAGCATTGCCTGTCTATCTTAGATCAAAGGAAGAACTATCCGAGTAGATCATGTGTCTAACTATCGGGCTCCTAAGGACTCAGAAGATATGGATGCTGTGACCAAAGAACTCCAGAATAAGGGCTGTGGGGCTCACACCCCCTCAGAGAACTCATCTGAGGGCTCTGAAGATGACAAACCCACCAAAAAACACAAAAAAGGTATAGTGTTAGGACCTAAGAGGAGATTCTGGGTAGTGTTAGTGTTTGATCTTCCTAGCATTCACTGAGACTTGATAATTAATTCTTAAGTGTGGAGGAAGGGAAGGTGTGGGGAACCTTACTTGAATGGGGAAAGGAGAGGTAGTTTCAGCAGAAGGCTAATATTATGGGTTGCATTGTGTCCCTTAAAATTCATACATTGAAGTCCTAATCTCTAGTACCTCAGAAAGTTACTGTATTTGGAAGTAGGAACTTTTAAGAGGTAATTAAGTGTAGGAATTGCCTTATATAGCAGATTGGCACGTCAAGGGTGACAGATTGAACTTGGCTTCTTCAGAGGCACTCTTCTGGCAGGCTAGACTATCACAGTACTGCCAAGGATGCTTTCCTTTTGCTTTGCCTCCATCTCCTCCATTTGCCTTTTTTTAAAAGATTTTATTTATTTTTTAGAGAGAGGGAAGGGAGGGGGAAAGCGAGGGAGAGAAACATCAGTGTGTGGTTGCCTCTCATTCACCTCCTACTGGGGACCTGGCCTGCAACCCAGGCATGTGCCCTAACTGGGAATTGAACTGGTAACCCTTTGGTTTGCAGGCCAGCGCTCAATCCACTGAGCCATACCAGCCAGATCTCCATTTGCCTTTTCTTTCTTTGGTTTTTTAGAAGTCATGGTGGGGTTGAAACATTTAATTTTAATTTTTTTCTTTCCGCCTAACAGTTTTTATTGTGTCTGAGGTCACATGTATTCATTATATAATGAGGACAGTTTGAATTTAGGGATTGTATCCTCTGCTGAAAAGAGTTTGCAAAAATTCTGCTTGGTACGAATTAAACTTAAGAGTGTTTAAACACTTCACTATATATCCATTTTCCTTTTCTTGATTGCATCCCTTTCTTCCTCCAGACAAAAAGGAAAAAAAGAAGAGAAAGAAAGGCAAAGAGAAGACTGATCGGGAGGTACTGGCAGAGCAGCCAGCCTCCTCTTCAACTCCCGGAAGCAAGACAATAAAGGAGAAGGATGACCCTGGTTCTAAAAAGCACAGCAGCAAGAACTCAGAGAAGGGTCAGAAGCCAGAGTCCAGGGAGGTGTGGAAGCACCACCTCAGCTCCCCTGAGGTCAGGACAGCCTGTCGGGGAGCAGAGGACCGGGAGAGGGAGCTGAAGAAGGAGAAGCCTAAGTATGAGCACAAGTCCTCAAGCAGGAGGGAAGAAAGAGAAGAAAAAAACAGGGATAGGGACAGAGGTCGAAGCTCAGATGCACATTCTGGCCGGCACGAGGGACATAGCCATAGAAGTAGAAGTAGAAGCCGAGATAAATCCCATAGGCCTAAAAAGGCACGGCACTCCCGAGACCTGGACTCCTTGAATCCCAGTGACCGCAAACATCACTGAAGCTGCAGCCTGGGCAGCTGCTTGATAGAATTAAAATGAACTACATTTTAAAAAGGCAATCAAATTCAGTTACACTTTTACTGTTTCTGTGTGTAAAATCTCTGAGGCTGCATTCTTCCATCCCTTGAGTATTAGAGCCATTGAGAGAGCTGTACTTTCAACAGCCAAATGTCCTGGAATTTTTGAGCAAAATCCATTGTCCCTAGGAATATGCTTGGTATTTATTAGAGTATATATCCTAAACTTGGGTTCATAAGTGTGGCCCTTGAATTTATGACCCCAGTTAATGATGAAATGTTCAGGAAAGGGGAAATGCAAGGTAACTCTAGAATTCTAACCTTTATTCTAGATGTTAAGAGCCTTTGCAGTGACCTTTCCAGTTGGCAGGTAAACCCATAGAGCAGAGAAATGTAGCTTAACTAGGTTTAGACAGCTTGATTTGAATATGATGAATCATAACATCAGCTTGATCCCTCTCTATCCCTTCCTGTATTTGAAAATTTAAACATTTTTTGGGGGGGCTTTTTGGTTCATATATGTCTCTGCATTTTTCCTTGCAATTTATTTATTTATTTATTTTTATTGAGGTGAAATTTCACATGACACAAAAGTGACTATTTTAACTCCTATCTAGTTCCAAAACATTTTCATCACTCCATAATGAAATCCTGTACCCATTAGGCAGTTATTCTGTATTCCCTCCTCCTCATCCCTGGCAACAACCAATATGCTTTCTATTTCTATGAATTTACCTATTCTGCACAGTTTATGTAAATGAAATTATATAATATGTGACCTTTTGTGTCTGCTATGTTTTCAAGATTCATCCATGTTTTAGCATGTATCAGTACTTCATTATTTATGGCTGAATAAAATCTCACTGTGTGGATATACTACATTTTGTTTATCCATTTTTCAGTGGATGGACATTTGGGTTGGCTAGCCAGCTCACTTTCTATGTTCCAGACATAGCAGGCTACTTTGGGGTTTACTCTGCTTTTCACATGGCTGCTCTTGCTGGGATGGGAACACCCTGTGCACTCCATTGCATATCTATCTGGTCTGCTTGACAGTTCTTTCCCATTTTGACAGTGTTCTCCTTCTGTTTTAGCAATCAGTCATTTAGGAGTTTGGTAGGAACTAGCTCACAGGATCTTAACACACCTGATGAATTATAAAAATTGAATTTGGACCCCCTGAAACAGGACTCGAGCTTTAATAGTGAGTACACTAAGTTAGGTTACCTGATGTGTTAGTTTGGCTTTTAGATGTGTAAGAGTTGTTTTTTTCCTCGGGGGAGGTGGGGTGGGGGAGGAGGGTGATGCCTGCTGAGAGGGAATTGGAGGAGTCTGGGAAAGCTGTCACACTCTGACGTAGGTCTGACCTGTGGAGAAGACAGGGAAGTAAAGAAAGAAAGTTGGGTAGGAAAAGTCTTAGACTGCTGTGGAATTCTAAGAATGTTTTGGTAAAACCAATGGTGAGTCCTTGAGCCAAAGTTGCCTCAGAGGAATCCTGCTAGATCAGCCTTGGTAAGCAGGAGTTCTTGCTGCAGAGTCTTCATCAGCCATGTGACCACTTTGCTTGTATCCATCATGCCAGTTGCTTGGTAGCCATTAAAGAAGCCCGTTCACCTGGCTGAATCATTTTGTCTGCTTGGTGGTTTAGTGCCTTTCCCATGGTGGATGCTCTCTGATAGCCATTATTATGTGATGGCAGAAGTCTTCATATTTTGTCTGTTCCCACATGTCAGTCCACAGCCTTTACACCAGACCTCCTCATCTCTGAGTTTCCAGCCCTTCTTCCAGGTGAACTAAATGGCCAGACCATTTACTATTGCCCAAGAATCTTTATATTCAATAATCTCACATCAGGCCACTTCTAAACCAAGTCAAGTGCACTGCTTGTGGTTCTGTCCATTGGAAAAATTTTCCTTTTCCATCCCAGAATGTGGCTTTAAAATGTAGACACTATTCATCTTCATTGTACCCACATACTGAGCTGACCTATCTGTAAACCAAGCTCAAGCTGATCCTTAATGTGGTCATACAGGAACTCCCAAATACACGATGGAGGCTATCACTCTGTACCTTTTAGGTTTTCAGTATGGCACTGTTCTGCTCCATCCCCCGTGGGATGTTACTTATATATGGCAAGGAACACGTATGTCTTGTTATATATGGCAAGGAACACATATATCATGCAGTTGTGGGGGCTGATTAAGCAAATCTGGTATTATAAGGCAGGCTGACAGGCTGGAAACTCTTGGGCAGGAGCTGACACTGCAGTCCACAGGCAGAATATCTTCAGAGAAATCTCAATTTTGCTCTTAAGGCCTTCAACTGGTTGGATGAGACCCACCCAAATTATGGAGGCTAATCTCCTTTACTTAAAATCAACTAATTGTAGATGTTAACCACATTTACAAAATACCTTTACAGAAACACCCAAGTTAGTGTTTGATTGACTGATTGGGTACTATAGCCCCAATTTGACACAGAAACCATTACAATTTACTCTCATTGATGATGGTAGCGAGGCAGTTTTAGAGGTTTCCACTTGGCTTTCCTCATTGTGACAGCTCTTACCCAACAGGCTAGGGACCCACATGGGGGTTATTTTCAACCATCAACTCAATTGCAGTTATATACTTAAGGACTTAGAAACCACCCCTGGGCAGGTCTGCAGGCCCACTGCGAGTCCTGCTTTAGCTAGCACTCTAGTTATTACTTGGCTCTCAAAGCCCCTAGTCTAATAAGGGCTGTGATGAAGCTTCAGGTGTCTTGGTATCAATGTCAGCTTTGATCTTGAGTCCAGTATACCTCAAATGTCTGGCTGTCCTTTCCCCAGTGTACACATAGTCAAGTGAGTGGCAATAGGTCCCTTTGAGAAATACCAGGGCAATCATCACCTACTCCATCGCTCTTCCCCCTAGGGACTCAGCTATCTCTTCCAGATCTGAGTATAGGCTGAAGTCTGGAAATTGAGCAAAGAATTAGGACTTTTTATTTGGGAAAGCTTCCTCAATCCACCTGCTCCTCTACTCTTGTTTTCAGCTTGTACAGCTTCAGCAATATTCTTGTTGGCTGTATGTCTGTATTGTCCCTAAGGACACCATGGTCCATTTGCCATTTCCACAACTCCCTGTGGGTAAAGCCCACTTGTTTTCCCTTCAGATGTTGTGGTTTGTTTTGGTATTTGTGGCCTCCTGACTTCTGGTGAGTAAGCACCACTACCTGGTGTGACTATTACTCTGGGGTCCCAGCTCTGTGATCATCTCTTACTGCTATCCCTAGCCTGGATGTAGTGATGCTGGTGCCCCTTGGGCCCTGCTGTGGAACAGTACTCTTTGTTGGGGTTTTGACCTCATAAGCTATCCACTCTAGCACGCCCACTTCCATCTGCCTTTTCATTCTTTTTTTTTTTTTTTTTTTTTTTTTTTTTTTGCAGTTTGTAAGGACAACTTAGGCAGTTCTCCTTTGTCCAGTGGTGGCCATCATTTTCTCTGGGCCTGTAAAAGCCACCTTAGTAGAGTTGCCACCCGCTCTGGTTGTTGCCAGGGCATTAAATCCTCTGTTTTGAGGAAGTATTCCTAGTTTATGAATTTTTGCTTTCTTGGCTCTGTTGATATATCCCACTCAAAATCCAAATCCAGTGCTTCCTTGGTTCCTGGCAATCTATATATTCCTCTCAGCTAATTGTTACAACTCTTTGGCATATATTCTTTATTAGGCCCAAGAACTTCCCAGCCATATTATGCTGGGATTTAACCCCTAGTTATCAGCTTAGTAACAAGAAGAAGGGCATCAGTTGCTTGTGGGAGGAGCAGCCTCTGCAGCATCTATCAGCACAGGGCAAGTGTCAACTCTTACTAGGGAAGAGTGGCCCTCTGTGAACTGAGAGCTGGGTGGGGGTGTCTGCAGAGCCAAAGCCATTAGGGGAGTCTGGCCAGATGTTCCCACCCCATGTTTCAGGGTCCCAAGATTTTCCAGACACAGGAAGTCATGTTGTCCTGACTTCAGCAAAACAGACCTGTAGTGTTTTTAAGTATTGAGTATTTCCTTGGAGTTTTACAACTATCTTATGTCCTCTCATTGTTGCTCCTTCACCATAGGAAGTAAGGGCCTCTTTGTAAACTCCATGAAAGCCCTTTGGCTCTCACACTTAGTCTTTAACTACTTATTAACTCTCATCCATTTATCATTACCCTGCTGCTGGGCAGTACCCAGCCATCTCCTTGTCTCTGTAGACCTTATTCCTCCCATATTTTTCAAAAGTCTGAATCACCAATTTTTGTAAGGCCATTCTCAGTTTTTCCAGTTCATCTCCAGAGAAATCTTTAGCAGTTGGACTGCCACCCTATACCTGGGACTATCCATGCCCCACAGCCCCCTCAGGACAGTGACCATTTTGCCCACCAGTCAATGACTGAAGTAGTCCCAGAACCCCATCTCATTGTAGCCTGTTTTCTTGGACCACCACTGGCACCATTTGTGTTTGGGTTCTCCGAGAAGCAGATGCCAAGATGGGATTAGATATATAAGAGATTCATTAGGACATTTTTTTTTGTAATAGCATAATCAATAAAATATATTTTAAAAACGAGATTCATTAGGAAAAATACCTGTGAGGGAAAATGGGGAGGGAGTCAGAGTAGTCAGGGAGAGCTAGCCATCAGACTAGATGAAAGTTTAACCCCTGTGGAGGAGAGGGGGAAAGAAGAAAGAGTTAATAGGAAGTCTTAGACTATGTGGTGCAGTTCTAAGAATATTTTGGCAAAGCAGATGTATCACTTGGGAGAGACAGCCCACCATATACCCTGAGAATCTCTGTTTATTCTTGGTCAGGTCTTTAAAGCAAAGCTTATCTGTCTCTTGATACTGAGCCATTTCTGTAGGGCAAGGTGACCACAGTGTGACTAACATTTAACTGTTTGCTTCTCAGGGGAGGGGCATTGGGTTTGTTTGCTCATTGCTCAAAAAGTCCCAGGCCCTTGACCCCAGATTGCTCAGCTCTGTGATACATCCCACTGCATGGGTAGCATCTATCTGAGCCTGTTGCATGGCCCTGTGGGACCTGAGGGCAGGGGAACTGGCAAAACTACACTGATACTCATGCTGTCTCCTTTGTTGTAATATATTGTCTTGTTCTAATTCATTAGGTCTTACTGTCTACTTTCTACACCTGTGCTATCCTTTTTCAGCTTGGGGAGTTCTGTTTCTTGTAGGAATGGCCTGTCTTAATATTTATGCCACATTCAGATATTGGCTGAGAGCAGCCCGTGGGAAGTGTGGCCTTCATGAAAACACAGTGGTAGTGGATTTCAGCTGCAGCAGTGTTGGATTTCTGAGCTCAGCAGCCGTGCCTGTCAGTCACTTATGCTCCCTGCAGTTATAGATCTGATAATGCACGTATACACCCTGCACTAGGCCCAGCCCAAAACAACCAGCTAGCCGATGGTTTTAGTTGGTTTTTGGGAACAGTGAATGCTTACTTGTTCCTTTCCTGGGTTCACGTCACAGGAGACCATTGGAATTCATTGATGGACAAATTCCTGGTGACCTCAAAGCTAAACCACCACATTGAATGAAGTGCTCCTTAAGAACAAAACAAATGAGCAAAACAGAACCAGAGACATGGAAATTAGGACAAAACTGACAGTGACTAGGGGAATGGGGGTAATGGGGGAAAGAAGGGGAATGGTCTAGTCAGGGAACATGTATAAAGGACCCATGGATGTGGCCAATGGGGTGGGGATTGACTGTGGAAGTGGTGGATGGGCAGGAGGGGGGAGAGCCACAGGGGAAGAATTGGGATAACTATAATTGAACAATAAGAAAAATAATAAAATCCCTATTTAAAATGAAAAAAAAAAAAAGAATGCTTTTTAGTTCTTGGCATATCAATATTTATTTCATGTGGCCTAATTAACACCCTAGTCTCTTTTTGCTTCCTTTAACCTATTAGGGCATGTGTCTAATAAGTATCTGTCTTGGTAGTTTATTGACTCATTGAATCCTAAATTGGAAATAATCCTTATATGGTACAAGACATTCCTTCTGTAAACATGTTTTGAAACTCTTTGAAAGGAATAACCTGGTCTATTGTCTAAATGGCATTCTAATGAAGTATAAAGTGCTCCTCAATGTAATGTTAGAATGAAAGAATAAAGTTAAATATTATCTGATGTCTTTTATTTTAATTTGAAAATGTAAACTTAGGAATTATTACCATAATTTTGGGTAAGATTATTTGCACTAGAAGTATTTAATCTAGTGTTCTTCCTTTACTAAATAAGTGGACCCTGATTTCTCCACTTGTTACTGGAAACTGCCATAAAATAGGTGATAAAGCAAGTCATATTTTTTCAGTAGGAAATAATCAACAATTATATTTGTGATAAGCATTCTATAAATTAAGTATGACCAATAGTATGTCATCAAAGATATATTGGTCCCTAGATTAATCATTTAAAAATATTGAAATTATGAGCCAGGTCCCACAAAGGGGCAAAACCTTATGACACATGTTAAGTTACTCTGAAGTGTATACTTGTCACACAGATATATAGCTTTTGTAATTGTACATTTTTTAAAGATTTTATTTATTTTTAGAGAGAGAGGAAGGGAAGGAGAAAGAGAGGGAGGGAAACATCAATGTGTGGTTGCCTCTCATGTGGCCCCCAGGGGGACCTGGCACGCAACCCAGGCATGTGCTCTAACTAGGAATCGAATTGGTGACCCTTTGGTTTGTAGCCCGTGCTCAATCCACTGAGCCACACCAGCCAGGGTGTAATTGTACATTTAACTTAATGCTGTTATACTCTTTATAATGAACATCAGTCAAAAATTTGGTTACCATTTGCCAGCAGAGAATTTAGAAGAGTACTTTGGGGATGATTGAACATGACCTAGCCTCTTCAAAAGCCATTGAAAAAAGTCTAAACTCATACCTCATAAACAGCTGTGGGGCCCCAGCTGGATTTTTATCATTTGACTCCTTTTTTTTCTCCTGTGATACCTTCAGGTTACTTTAATTTGCATTTTCTTTTATTGCAAGTAAGGCCATGCATTTTTATATTTATATTGTCTTTATACTTAAATGGTTCCATCTCCAAGGATTGTAGATACTAGCTCATACATTCTTTTTTTTTTTTTCAGTGTCAACTTAGGCCTTTAAATCTTTTTTAAAAAATTATATTTTAGCCCTGGCTGGTATGGCTCAGTGGATTGAGTGCTGGACTGGGAAGCAAGGGGTCACCGGTTCAATTCCTGGTCAGGTCACATGTCTGGGTAGTGGGCCATGTCAGGTCCCCTGTGGGGGATGTGTGAGAGGCAACTACACATTGATATTTCTCTCCCTCTCTTTTTCCCTTCCCCTCTCTCTAAAAAGAAATAAAATCTTAAAAAAATATATTTTATTGATTATGCTATTAGAATTGTCCCAATTTTTCCCTGTTTGTCCCCCGCTCCTCAGCCCCGCCCCCCCACTCCCTCAGGTAACCTCCACTCCGTTGTTCATGTCCCTAGGTCATACATATATGTTCTTTGGCTACTCTATTCCCCATGCTGTACTTTACATTCCCATTACTACTCACAGTGGCTGCACCAGTCTGCATTCTCACCAGCAGTGCACTAGGTTTCCCTTTTCTCCACATCCTCTCCAACACTTGTTTGTTGATTTGTTTATGACGGCCATTCTGACTGGTGTGAAGTGGTATCTCATTGTGGTTTTAATTTGAAATTATCTGATGGCCTGTGATGCTGAGCATCTTTTCATATATCTCTGGGCCCTTTGTATGTCCTCCTTGGAGAAGTGTCTGTTCAAGTACTTTGCCGATTTTTTAATTGGGTTGTTTGTCTTCCTGGAATGGACTCATTTGAGTTCTTTCTATATTTTGGAGATCAAACCCTTGTCAAAGGACAGTATTTTAAATGGGAGAAGGAACTCTGGGGCCAGCCTAGGATTGAGCTGGACTGGCCTGAAAGAGACAGGCAGGGTTGTTTTTCCTTGGGTATTCTAGAGGGGATGGGTTCTGAGACAGAAGGTTCCCATTCTTCTAAAATTGTGTAGCTTTTTAAATATTGTGTTGGTTTTGTTTGTAAATTGACCTTACAGAAATAAGATAATTAATAGCTAATAGGGCTTCTGGCCAAGATGGAGGCGTAGGCGGACACACTGCACCTCCTCTCACAACCAAGATTAAGGACAACAAAAATATAGAACCAAAAAAAACCCAAAACCCAACCAGAACAGATAGAGGATTGAATTGTATAGAAGCTGGACAATGATTCGCCCGGACGGGTAAGAGGGGAGGAGTCAGCGGCTGGCAGAGATGGGTCGTGGCAGGAAGAAGTGGTAGCTGGTGGTCCTGGTTGCACAGGCGGTGGTTACCAGGCGCAGGGAGGCAACAAGCAGACCAAGCAAGGCGCACAAAGTGGCTGACCGCGGTCACACAATCGCACGCAGGTAAACCTGGCAAAAATGAGCAGCGAGACAGACTGCACAGTGCAGGGCCCCAGCGCTGGGAATAAAGCCTAAGAAGCACCGATAGAGAACACTTGTGAGAGTTGGAGTGCCAGGAGGGAATCCCAGCCTCACCGGTGAGTTCATTGGAGAGACCCACGGGGTCCTAGAACGTGCACGAGCCTGTCCACATGGAAATCAGCCTCAGAGGGGCCCAAGTTGCTTGGGGAAAGTGGCAGATGGGAGTGGAGTCCGCAAGACAGCGGACCAAGCACCATTGTTTCCTCTCAGACCCTGCCCCCACATCCAGCATGACAACCCAGTGACTGGGTTGCCCCGCACTGGTGAATGCCTAAGGCTCCACCCCTCACTATGTAACAGCTGCAACCAGACCAAAAAAAAAAAAAAACCCAAACAACCAAGGATGGCTCAAATGGGAGAACAGATAGGGGAACCGGAGATAATTTATCTAAGCAATCAAGAGGTAGCCAACCTATCAGATGCACAGCTCAAAGCACTGGTAGCTAACCTAACAGATGCACAGTTCGAAGCATTGGTGATTAGGAAGCTCACAGAATTGGTTGATTTTGGTCGCAAATTACATGAACAAATGGGCTATAATAACTGAAATGAAGAAAAATGCACAGGGAACCAGTAGTGATGGGAGGAAAACTGGGACTCAAATCAGTGGAGTGGACCAGAAGAAAGAAAGAAACCACCAAACAGAAAAGAAGGAATAAACAATAATTCAAAGAAATGAGGAGAGGCTTAGGAACCTCCAGGACATCTTTAAATGTCCCAACATCTGAATTAGAGGGATACCAGAAGGGGAAGAGGAAGAGCAACAAGTGGAAAACTTATTTGAACAAATAATAAAGGAGAGTTTCCCTAATCTGGCAAAGGAAAAAGACTACCAGGAAGTCCAGGAAACTCAGAGAGTCCCAAAGAAGGTGGACCTAAGGAGGAACTCACCAAGGCACATCAGAATTACATTAGCCAAGATTAAAATGAAGGAGAAATTCTAGAAGCAGCAAGGGATAAGGGGACAGTCACCTACAAAGGAGTTCCCATCAGACTGTCAGCTGATTTCTCAAAAGAGACCTTACAGGCAAGAAGGGGCTGGAAAGAAGTATTTGAAGTCTTGAAAGGCAAGGACCTCCATCCAAGATTGCTCTATCCAGAAAAGCTGTCATTAGGAATGGAAGGGCGGATAAAGTGCTTCTCAGATAAGGTCAAGTTCAAGGAGTTCATCATCACCAAGCCCTTATTATATGAAATGTTAAAGGGACTTATCTAAGAAAAAGAAGATAAAAAAAATATGAACAGTAAAAAGACAGCAAACACAGATATTAACAACCACAGCTAAAACAAAAGCAAACTAAGCAAACAGCTAGAACAGGAGCAGAACCACAGAAATGGAGATCACATGGAGGGTTAGCAACAGGGGAGTGGGAGGAGGAGAGAGACGGACAAGGTACAGAGAACAAGTAGCATAGATGGTGGGTAGAAAATAGACAAGGGGAGGGCAAGAATAGTGTGGGAAAAGTAGAAGCTAAGGAACTTATGACACATGGACATGAACTAAAGGGGGTAATATGGGTGGGAGGGGGTGTGCAGGGTGGAGGGGAATGATGGGGGAGAAATGGGACAACTGTAATAGCTTAATCAATAAAATACAATTTTTTAAAAAATAAAAATAAATAAATAAAAATAAATGATAAGGGTCCAAGCCTGAAATGAGTGTTTCCCCAAAATTTTATGGCACTTTAGCTATTCAACTCTGACTCAAAATAGGCCCTCAGAGTTATTTGAATGTTATATATTTGACCATTACTGTCTGACAATGATTGATTGGGATTAATCTGAGAATGTGGATCTTTGGAACTGCTGGTTGCTTACTGATTATAATAATGTTCTATGTATTTTGATATATTTGCAAATTATTTTCCCAGGGTCATGTGGGAGATTGGCGTACAGCAAGCTTTGTGGGATCATAGTGGTTTTATTAAAATGAAAGAGGGGAGATGTGGCAGACCCTTCTGCATGGCGTGGGCCCAGCTCCCACTTGGAGATGCACAGGACCCATGCCCATAGATAGGTTCTTTCATGGGTAATCAGATTTGCAATATACCTAAGGTGTTTTGAGGTTTGCTCTTTGCTAAAAACCCCCTTACCCTGCAAATGCTTACTGTAACTTCCTAAAATCAGTGCTGAGCCTTGCAGGGGCCAGTGTGACTGGCTCAACCACTTTTGCCTATTCATTTGCTAATGTCCTCCTTCTGTGATGTAGTGAGGGGCATAGGCTCCTTTGTTCTAACTGGGATAGTGAGGAAGAACCATCTTGTACTGTAGAGAGATTTTAGAATAAAGGCCTGTCACCGGGGAGGCCACGGATTTTGCTCCTCTTGAGAAAAAAGCCATGCTGTCATCTTTATTCTTCAACCAGAAAAAAAAAAAAAAGCTAACAGGAAGAATGATAGGGGAACTCAAGTGTTAAATATTTTAGCCTAATTCATAGGCTTAAGTGATTAAAGCTGGTACTCAAAGAGTTAAAGATTTCATCTTTAGTTGTTAGGCTTCATTGACTAATGCATGTGGAAAGCTGTAATTCCAAAATTGTGTAGCTTTTGAATAAAGATTCCTTTCCTTTTTCACCAAAGCTTTGCCTCTGGAATTTTGCCTAGAGGGTGGTGGTGGGCAGCAGGACCTCACTTGCTGTTCAGTAACAGTACCAGTCTCAGTGTAGTTTCTTCTTTAATTTTGTAGTTGTAGGAGTTCCATCCAGCTCAATTTCTGGCCGTTGTGAATGATGGTTGTTCTATGTTCTATACTTCAGTTGTAGTTATGATATGGTTATGGAGGAGGTGTTCACGTACGCCACCATCTTGACCAGAAGTCTCTGTATGCCTTTAATTTTAATTTAATTTATAGATTGAATCTCAAGCACAGTTTGAGAGTGTGGCTCATACATTCTTAATGTATGTGGGCCAATAGGCTTTGAACAGGTATGGTAGGCACCTTACATTTTATTTTGGTGTTCACCTTTTGACATTTAGTTCATTAGACAAAAACATTTTTTAAAATGAGGAGTTTAATTGAAGCTACAAATGAAACCATAGAAACAGACCAAAGTAGTGGTGCCAGGAAATAGTAGCTTTCAAGTAGCATGCTACTATTCCTTGTCTTTTCCATTCTCACTTCCTTCCCTGTCTGCCTCTCTCTGTTTTCTGACTTTTTTAAGTAGCATATTCAGTGAGACTTCTTTCTAAAGTCATATGTTAATACACTTGTTATCCATAGAGTATCTCAGGAAGGATATTTGATCCATTGTAAAAGAGATTGCTTTTAGAGAGAACTTGGTAGCAGATGGGAGAGGAGAGAAGAGGCTTACTTTTCATTATACTATGTACTTTTGAAATCCAAACTGGATTTTTATTATTTATTAACAAATTAAAGCCATATATGTAAGATTGGTATTTGTTATTATTGTGAACCTTCAAAAAATAACCTTAAAGTTTATGCTATCGTATGTGATGAGCTTCGGTATATAAGAACAGGAATGAATGAGCAGATGAAGGCAGCCAAATTTGGATATAGGTAATATTTGGGTAGAACTACTTGCCCTTATATTTGCTAAAGTTCAGTTAAAAATAACATTCATGGACTATATAGGTATAGCATAAAGGAAATTTATTTGTCTAGAAATATTTCCCCGGGAAGTTTTGGATAAGGCTGGAACCTTCCTCTGACCTAACTTCTTGGATAAAGCTGGGGTATGAGAATGACTAGTTTAGTGATCATGCTTTTTGTTAAGTGGATAGAGGGAAGATAGAGTGGAGGTTTCAGTACCAGAGTGGTGTTTCTCTCCCATGGAAGCACTTTCTAGGTAATCACTGTGTTTGAGGCTAGCTGGCAAGTACAGGTTCTGATTTACTCTTTGTGATTCCTTGACTTTAGTGTTCTAGATACTGCATTGTACATCTTTGCTCCATCACTTGAGTTTGGGCAAGTGCAGGAGCGTAGGTATTACTGGAAATCATGAGTTCCCTCTGGCCACATGGGTGGTGCATATGTGTTGAAGGGGCCAAGAGGATGCCTGGAGGCTTCAAAGGCACTCCAAGGAGTCAGTTCACAGCACTGCTCTAAGTGTTTGGGGATGGACTTTCAAAATGAATTTTTGAGGTCATGAACTAACTTGGCTGTCCAATAGGGTAGCCACTAGCCCCATGTTGCTATTTAAATTGCAATAAATCAAAATGAAAAAAAAAATAGTTCCTCAATTATACTAGTGACTCAATAGCCATATGGGACTAGTGGTTACTGTACTGGACTGAGCATATATAGACTCTTTACATCATGGCTATTAGATAGCATTGAATGAGACTATTCAGGCATGGCAACATTGTCTGCAGCTGAGTGACCCAAGGAGCATGTCTCCCTGGTGTTTTCCAGGCCTACTTAATCCTACCTGTCCTGTGAGGATTTCGTCAGTTCCAGTTCCTCCACAAAACTGATCCTGACCACTCCAGCTCACAGTGATGGCTCCCTTCTTTGAACTCCTAGAACACTCAAAATACGTGCTGACACACTGTCTTATTGGTGTCACACTTCTGCTTCAAAGTTGGTCTTATCTTCCCAGAAAGGCTGCAGGGCCCTCAACAGCAGACCTTAAATCCCAGACTGCCTGGTAGATACATCTACACGTGAGGCACAGCCCTTCTTCTCATGCCAAAATTCCTATCAAAAGGTTCATCATGGTCCTCTTCCGGCCAAGATGGAGGCATAGGTAGACACACTGTGCCTCCTCACACAACCAAAATAAGGACAACAAAAATTTAGAAACAAAAAACCGGACAGAATTGACAGAAAATTAAAGTGTATGGAAGTCCGAAAACCAAGGAGTTAAAATAGACATATTCATCCAGACCAGTAAGAGGGGAAGAGAGGGGTCATGGTAGGAAAAAGAGGTGGCTGGTGGACCCGAGTGTGGGGTGGCAGCAGGCAGACCCAGGAAGATGTGCAAGGCGGCTGGCTGACTGGGAGGTCACACATTTGCACGCAGATGAACCAGGCGAAACTGGGGAGTGAGACAGACTGCGCAACCCAGGGCTCCATCGCCAGGAAATGAAGCCTCAAACAACGATTGAAAACACCTGTGGGGGTTGAGGCAGCTAGAGAGACTCCCAACCTCATAGGAGAGTTTGTTGGAGAGACCCACAGGGTCCTAGAATGTACACAAGCCCACCCACCTGGGAATCAGCACCAGATAGGCCCAATTTACTTGTGGGAAGTGGCAGAAGGGATTGAAATCCGAGAGAGCGCGGAGTGAGTGTCATTGTTCCCTCTTGGACCCCGCCCCCACATACAGCATCACAACCCAGTGACTGGGCTGCCCCTCCCTGGTGAACACCTAAGGCTCCACCCCTCATATGTAACAGGCATGCCGAGACAAAAAAAAAATGCCCCAAATGGAAGAACAGATCAAAGCCCCAGGACAAATATATCCAAGTGACGAAGAGATAGCCAACCTAACAGATTCACAGTTCAAAGCACTGGTGATCAGGATGCTCACAGAATTGGTTGATTTTGGTTGCAAATTTGATGAAAAAATGAAGGCTATGCTAAGTGAAATGAAGGAAAAATGCACAGGAAACCAATAGTGATGGGAAGAAAACTGGGACTCAAATCAATGGAGTGGACCAGAAGGAAGAAAGAAACGACCAAATAGAAAAGAATGAAGAAACAATAATTCAAAAAAATGAGAAGAGGCTTAGGAACCTCCAGGACATCTTTAAACATCCCAACATCTGAATTATAGGGGTACCAGAAGGGGAAGAGGAAGAGCAACAAGTGGAAAACTTATTTGAACAAATAATAAAGGAGAGTTTCCCTAATCTGGCAAAGGAAAAAGACTACCAGGAAGTCCAGGAAACTCAGAGAGTCCCAAAGAAGGTGGACCTAAGGAGGAACTCACCAAGGCACATCAGAATTACATTAGCCAAGATTAAAATGAAGGAGAGAATTCTAGAAGCAGCAAGAGATAAGGGGACAGTCACCTACAAAGGAGTTCCCATCAGACTGTCAGCGTATTTCTCAGAAGAGACCTTACAGGCAAGAAGGAGCTGGAAAGCAGTATTCCAAGTCATGAAAGGCAAAGACCTACATCCAAGATTGAGCTATCCAGCAGAGCTTTCATTTAGAATGGAAGGGCAGATAAAGCGCTTCTCAGATAAGGTCAAGTTAAAGGAGTTCATCATCACGAAGCCCTTATTATATGAAATGTTAAGGGGACTTATCTAAGAAAAAGAAGACAAAAAACATGTACAGTAAAATGATAGCAAACTTACAATTATTAACAACCACACCTAAAACAAAAGCAAAAGCAAACTAAGCAAATGACTAGAACAGGAACAGAAACACAGAAATGGAGGTCACATGGAGGGTTATCAACAGGGGAGTGGGAGGAAGAGAGAAGGGGAAAAGATACAGAGAATTAGTAGCATAGATGGTAGGTAGAAAATAGGGGAGGGCAAGAATAATATGGGAAATGTAGAAGCTAAAGAACTTATGACACATGGACATGAACTAAAGGGGGAATGTGGGTGGGAGGGTGTGTTCAGGATGGAGGGGAATGAAGGGGGGAAATGGGACAACTGTAGTAGCATAATCAATAAAATATATTTTAAAAAAGGTTCATCACGAATAAGCAAGCAAAACATAACCAAAGACATTGAAAGTGAGAACAGGCTGACAGTGACTAGAGGGGAGAGGGAAGGGGATAATGGGGGAGAAGGGTAAAAGGTTTACAGGAACAATTATAAAGGACACACAGACAATAGCAAGGTGGGGTGGAAACAGGGGAAGGAGGTGAGGAGGGCTGGGGTGATGGGGAGGCGTGGGGGAAAAGGCAGAAAACAGTATTTGAACAATAATATAAAAAGTAAAAAAAAAGGTTTATTAAACCCTCCTTTTTTTCACCTGCCTTCTTATAAATACTATATTTGCTTTTATTTATAGAATCAGCATGTAGGGCACAATGTCATGCTTCAAAAACCATTTATTTGTTGAAGAAGATCAGTAGGCTTATTGATGTCTGGTGTAGCAGCCTTGGCTTCTATCTTGGTGAGGGAGGGACGGTGAGAAAGATTTGGGAATATTGCCTTCAGATCCTGAAAATATTTTGGACATAGGTGAAGATACCTTTCTCATTTTTTCAGAATTTGGAGTACTGGGCTTATCAGTATCTGTGACCAAATCAAATGAGACATGTGGTCATTTATTGAGCTTTCCAACTGAGGCTGTCAGACCAGAGCATTGATAATTTAGGATTCAGAAAAAAGCATTTGTATAATAAATTCTGGGTTTTAAAGTACTTTCAAATGAGTCTTTATTTGCTTTCTCTGACAACCCTGGAAAGGAAGCAGGAGAAATTCAGTGAGGTCAGATACCTCGTCTAAAATCATATGGGTAGGAAGTGGCCAAGTTGGCACAGGGCCCAGGCATTCTGATGTGCATGTTAGCTCTGCACTTCCTGCACTATAATCCTTCTTCAGCCAGCTCAGCAGTGCTTATCTTCTTCATGCTAGCACATCACTATCAAAAAATCCTGATGAGTTAATTACACATGAAACAGTAACTTTTCGACTCTCAACACTGTGCGTGCCCATTTCAGAATGTCTAGGTAAAAGCAGCAGTGCATTAAAAAGGCTATCATTTGTCATTCACTTTGGGTAAGTTTTCTAAAGTGACCCCAAGTGATCTGTTTGTTGTATAAGGTATAAAGGACTTGTGTGGCCAACAAGAGTCTCCATTCAGACCTATTTCCTGAACCATTTGTCTTGTGCAAAGGGCTCTTAAAGCATATCATAGTTGATGTTAATAGAATGATTATTGTGTCTGTAAGGCCAGGCATGAGTATTTATCTGTATTGCTGATGCATCATGACAGGATGTCATGAAAAGGCACAGGGCAATAAAACACATACTTTATTTCCAATAAAAGGCAAAATTCTCCTATTCTTCCTGCAGTTACCTAGTTTTTATCTTCTCCAGCAATATGGCCTTGGGAACCTCAAGAATCTATGATTGAAAGAAAGGTAGCACATAGCAAATTTACCCCCAAATAAAAAGAAAAATGTTTAGCTTTCCAAATTGATAACGCTGTACTGGAATGTGCTGGTAGTTTAAAAAATAAGACAACCTAAAATTAATAAATAAAAAGCAAAATCTGCAGAGGCAAAGACAAAGGTCAAACAGAAAGGTCTACAGTATCAAAGGGTAAGAAAGAGACTTAGTTACAGGATTGAGATATATGCTGCAAGGCCATGTTCTGAAAAATATCACTGGGGGAAAAATGAAGTCTTCTTTTTTTATTATTTATTACCCTCACCCAAGGACATTTTTTCATTGCTTTTTTTTTTCTAGCAAGAGATGTGGGGGAGAGAGAGAAAAGGAGGGAGAGAATAGGAATGTAAGAGACATCTATTGGTTGCCTCCTGCGTGTGCCAGATCATACACACCTGGACTAGGGATCGAACCTGCAACATTTCAGTGTATGGGACAACATTCCTACTAAGTGAGTCAGGCCAGCCGGGTCAGATTCTGCAGTCTTAATAAGCACCCTGGGTGATCATGATGCAAGCAGTCCCTGAACAACACTTTAAGACACTGCCCCGAGCTTTTAATAACTAGTAGATGCTGCATATTGTTCAAGATTGGCACTGGCTAGAATAACAGCATACATAAAGCTCATCCCTAGGTGCACAATGAACGCTTTGACTAAGAACTCCTACTCCTTTCAAAGCAAAACTGCTGAAAAGAGAAATCAAGCAGTAGCTATGGCATTCATGGTGTACTGGAAGTAGGTGTTAGATGTGTCAAAATGAAGCCACCTTGGTGAGGCCAACTGTCTTTCAAGATACCCTGATGCTGCTTTGATCAGTTTGTGGGCAGTGCAGTGAGGTTCACCTGGTTGGTACTGGTCACTGACAAGAAAGGCACATGCCTGGGGTGTTTTGGGCCAAAGTTCATGGGCCATGATGCGTGTGAAGTGCTACAGATGAACATTTCATAGTTTGAGCTGATTTAGATTCCTAGTAAAGCCATATTTGTACAAAATACCCTATAAACTGTTATGATGATATGTTGGTCCAGAATTCCCATTTGTCTTGTGGGTTTTCATAAATAGTTATCATTGTAATTTCTAATAAATTCTACTCTGTGGGCCTTTTTACTATTTTGAGCATCCTGTGCAAGGTTGGCCATTTATGCATTTCTTCCTCCAAAAGCCCTTATCTGTGCAAAAATATGTTATTTGAATTTATAACTGCTGCCCATTGAGTTCTTGTAATATGCAGAATGCAGGGTTTGGGAGTAAGTTTCCCTGGAAAATTAAAGGTGCAGAAGAAAGTGCTTTTGCTATAATATTTGATTGGACACAGTAGGATACCTACATGGGAACTTTTACTTGCCACTGAACTCTGCAGGCTGTCCTTGGTCACCACCAAATTCTGAGATGCAGTGGCAACTAGATGTAGCCCCTGGCTGGCAGAAGGAAAGAATATGGGATGAAAGCCACAAGACCTATGAGGTTTGAGCCCCGGCTGTGCCACTTGCTGGCTGTGCAGCCTTAGGCTGGTCATTTACCTCCATGTTCTCTTCCATAAAATAGAACTATAAGACTTGTAGAGTGAGCAAGGTATGGTACACTAATTTGCTTTAGTGACATGGTTTCCTCATCAGTACAATGGAGATGATGTTACACAGGGTGGATGTGAGAAAGGCACTTAGCAGAATACCTGCCTGGTACATAGCTGATACCCAATGAATGTTACTTTCAGTGGCTGACATCCTTTGCTGTGAGGTTCAAGTCAGAGAACTGCATAATAACCTGCAAATCAGTCTATATACATAGTAAGTAATATTAGTTCAACCCCATAGTAGTGGTGGGTGGGGGGCTGCAAGGCAGGTGCCATTCACTGCAAACTTCTATATTCCAAATGACACAATTGAAGACTTTATCACAAAATGGTAAATATATTGTGCCTGAAATGCCATCACCTGAAGGACATAGGCTGGCCAGATCACTTTTGCGTTGATAGAGGGTGATAAACTGCCAAGGCAAAGTGAAATACTAGTTTAAGCCTCTGCTCTTTGCTGAACAGTGGACATTAGAAATATCCAGAGACTCTCAAGGGCACAACCAATGTGGCATCCTAGGCATGACTTCTCATAATTCTTGCGAATTATGACACCGAAGATTGGCCCCAGACCTGGACATGGGCTAACTTCAAGGGCTCAGGTTACCAGGTCAAAAAACACAGCTGTGCCATGCCTCCTGGAACTTAGAATAAATAAAATGTTTTAGATCCTTCTCTGAGGAAGAAATTTATATGGGAGGTTTTAAGGGGAGAGGTGGGGAAAGGGGATGCCCATTTCACTACCCCAATCTCCTTTTATTTTTACTTTTTTTCACTTAAATGCTTTTTATTTTTCCTTCTTTAAATATATTTTATTGATTATGCTATTACAGTTGTCCCATTTCTCCCCCATCATTCCCCTCCACCCTGCACACCCCCTCCCACCCATATTCCCCCCTTTAGTTCATGTCCATGTGTCATAAGTTCTTTAGCTTTTACATTTCCCACACTATTCTTGCCCTCCCCCTGACTATTTTCTACCTACCGTCTATGCTACTTATTCTCTGTACCTTTTCCCCCTCTCTCCTCCTCCCACTCTCCTGTTGCTAACCCTCCATGTGATCTCTATTTCTGTGGTTCTGCTCCTGTTCTACTTGTTTTCTTAGTTTGCTTTTGTTTTAGGTGTGGTTGTTAATACCTGTGAGTTTGCTGTCTTTTTACTATTCATATTTTTTATCTTCTTTTTCTTAGATAAGTCCCTTTAACATTTCATATAATAAGGGCTTGGTGATGATGAACTCTTTGAACTTGACCTTATCTGAGAAGCACTTTATCTTCCCTTCCATTCTAAATGAAAGCTTTGCTGGATAGAGCAATCTTGGATGTAGGTCCTTGCCTTTCAGGACTTGGAATACTTCTTTCCAACCCCTTCTTGCCTGGAAGGTCTCTTTTGAGAAATCAGCTGACAGTCTGATGGGAACTCCTTTGTAGGTGACTGTCCCCTTATCCCTTGCTGCTTCTAGAATTCTCTCCTTCATTTTAATCTTGGCTAATGTAATTCTGATGTGCCTTGGTGAGTTCCTCCTTGGGTCCAACTTCTTTGGGACTCTCTGAGCTTCCTGGACTTCCTGGAAGTCTATTTCCTTTGCCAGATTGGGGAAGTTTTCCTTTATTATTTGTTCAAATAAGTTTTCCACTTGTTGCTCTTCCTCTTCCCCTTCTGGTACCCCTATAATTTGGATGTTGGAACATTTAAAGATGTCATGGAGGTTCCTAAGCCTCTTCTCATTTTTTTGAATTATTGTTTCTTCATTCCTTTCTGTTTGGTTGTTTCTTTTTTCCTTCTGGTCCACTCCATTGATTTGAGTCCCAGTTTTCCTCCCATCACTATTGGTTCCCTGTGCATTTTTCTTTATTTCACTTATTGTAGTCTTCATTTTTTCATCTAATTTGTGAGCAAAATCAACCAATTCTGTGAGTATCCTGATCACCAGGGCTTTGAACTGTGCATCCGAAAGGTTGGCTATCTCTTCATTGCTTAGATGAATTGGCTCTGGGGCTTTGATTTGTTCTCTGGTTTGAGCCATTTTTGTTTCTGCTTTTTTTTTTTTTGGTCTGTTCACAGCTGTTACATAGTGAGGGGTGGAGCCTTAGGTGTTCCCCAGGGCAGGGCAGCCCAGTTGCTGGGTAGTGACGCTGTATGTGGGGGCGGGGTCCAAGAGGGAACAATGGCGCTTTCTCTGCTCTCTCTTGAATTCCAGTCCCTTCCACCACTTCCTCTTCACCTGGATTATCTGCATGCGAATGTGGGACCACCTGGTTAGCCAGCCGCCTTATGCAGCCTCAGTGGGTCTGCACAGTTGCCACCCCATGCCCGGACTCTGCTAGCCCCTGCTTGTGTGCCTGGGATCTGTCAGCCGCTGCTGCCTGCATGCCTGGTTCGCACCTCTATTTTTTCCTGCTGTGACTCCACCCCTCTTACCGGTCTGGATGAATGGTTGTTGGACTTCTGTACAGTTCAATTTTCTATGAGTTCTGTTTTTTTTTCTTGTTTCTAAATCTGTGTTGTCCTTAATTTTGGTTGTGAGAGGAGGCACAGTGTGTCCACCTATGCCTCCATCTTGGCTGGAAGTCCAATCTCCTTTTAAATAGTTCTTAATCATTGTGAGGTCTGGAGCAAGCAGGTGGTGTTTGTGGGGTTACAAGAGCATGGAGGTGGTATGGCAGGGATAGAGGCTCAGATGCTGGCTTTGCTTCGTGGACCTTAAGCACCCCCTGAAATACAGAAGCAGCATGATCCCAAAAGGGCACAATATAGGCTGGGGGAGGTGGCTGGGCTGCAAGGTAGCCATTCAGTGGTGGTGGCAGTTAAAAAAGGAAGTGGCAAATCAATGAAGTAAGGCCTAAATTCATGCTAGATGAGAGGAGTGTATTTTGCATTGGTGCTGTGTAGAGCAGAGTATTATCATAAATTTGACTCTAATTCTAAGAGTATTTGAGCCAGCTTATGGATTAAGACATTGTAAAGTAGGATATTTAAAGGGATAAAGTTGTACAGAGACAATCTAAAGAAATGGTTCTCAATACTGGCTGCATAACAAAATCATCTGGAGAAATATTGAAAATAGACATGCTTGGGCCACACCCCAAGTTGGACAGGAACCCCTGAGGATGTGGCAAGTATTGGTCTGTTTTCTAAGTAGCCCTAGTGACTTTAATGTGCAGTCAGGCTGAGAATTCCTGATCTAAGAGAAGCAGGAGGGGCAGATACTACCAAGTGTTCTGACATGAGTAAGATAAGTCAGTGATTCTTAACATTGACTGTACATTAAAATCATCTGGGCAGGTTTTGGAACTCCCATTGCCCAGGCTGCAACCCTAACTGATTGTATCAGAATCTCTGGGGGTGGGACCTCACCATCAGTTTTTTTTCCCTTTTTATATGTGGAATCTAATGAACTAACAAGCAAAATAGTGACACACTCATAAATAGAGAGGAAGCTGATAGCTGTCTGGTGGAGGGGGGCAGCTGGGTGAGGTGGGTGGAGGGATTAAGCAAAAAAGAAAAAAAAAGAGGAAAAAAACTCATGGACACAGTCAACAGTTGTTTTTAAAGTTTGCCAGATAATTCTAGTCTGCAGCCAGGATTGAGAACTGCTCTGTGTAGTAGTTCCCAAATGTGGCTGTACAACAGATTCAAGGGGAGAGGAGCTGGGAGCTCCTGATGTAGATACTAAATTTGGCCCTGACAGCTAAGGCTGTTCTTTTGACAAATGTTTGTTGGGCATACACTATATTTCAATCCTGTGTTAGGCACGAGCATACAGTTATGAACAAAACAGACAAAGCCCTTGCCATCATGAAGCTTATACTCAAGTAATTATATAGTCAACCAGAGGGTGAAAGCATGAGTATTTGTTGGCTTTGCTTGCTGTTGAATCTCCAGTGCCTGGCACATAGTAGGCACTCAATAAATAATTGTTGAATGAATGAATGATTGACTAAATGATGACTTAAGTGCTCTGAAGAAAAACAAAGTGGCTAAGGGGGATTGTGTGTATTTCTATTTTACATGGGATGGTCAGGGAGCACCTCAATGAGAAGGTGACTTTTGAGCAAAGACTGGAAGGAAATGGGAGAACAAGGCACATGGCTATCTGGGGATACAGTGTTTTTGGCAGAGGAAAACCAAAGGCAAATTGCATGTGAGGTGGGAGTTTGCTTGTTATGTTAGGGGAGCTGTAAGGAGGCCAGTGTGGCTGCAGCGAATGACTGAGTTAGAAGACAGAAGTAACAGAGTGATAGAGGGGTAACAGGGAATGGGAAAGAGGGAGTGAGTAGCTCATATAGGACCCAGTAGACTACAGTAAGGTCTTTGGCACTAAAGGAAACATGATGGCTTCTTTGTCTATCTGACACTGGAGAGCATTGTGTATTCATATATACAGAGTAAGGCAGAAGTAGGTTTACAGTTGTTCATATGGAAATTAATACAATAATTAATAAATAAGAATGCAAGAATAACTGTTTCACATACTCACAACCTGTATATAGACTGATGTTTTCCTGGAGGTCAAAGCACACCACACAGTTAGACCCTTATTTTAAGGCAGTCCTTTATTTCTGTCAGGGGTCCACTGGCTAACAATGAGGGGCAAGTGAAAAATATTTACCTGAACATTGCTTTTACTCTCCAGTTTAAAACTATATGTGATCAAAACATAGTATTGGGTAACAGTTATTTCTGAGACATGTATAACTTTTGGCACAAAAATCTCAGTCATTTCATTAAGGAATCATAGAAATTAGGAAAAAAAGGCAAACCTAAAACCCTAAAGATGGGGTGTGACATGGTGGAAGGAGCACTAGCCAGAAAGTCAGGAAAGGGAGGCTCTGCAACCAGCCACAAGTCCTCACACAATCACTCAGACTCCATGGTCCTCTCTGCTCATCTGTAAAATGAAAAATGAGGCATTGTGTGATTTCAAAGGTCCCTACAGGTCTCTGGTTGTAGGTAGCTAAAAAAAGTTGAATGAGGCTGCCAGCTAAAGGAATGCTAGAAAGGAAGGTGCTGGTCTTAGAAAATAGTTATTTCCCTGGAAATCAGGAGCTGTGTTGAGGCATTATCCTGAGTTCTGAGATACTGGTGATTGAAATTTGACCTAAGGAAGTAGAAATGATACTGAGAGAGAAGTTTCCAAAGACCCACAGTTAGGGAGGCAGCAAGTAGTAAAAAGGGCACTGGGCTTTTTTGAGAGTCAGAAAAACTACATTTGAGTCTTAGCTTCACTATTTAGAGCTCAGTGAACACTGGGAAGTTACTTCTGACTTCTCTGACTCTATGTCTTCATATGTACCATGAAGATGTAACTACTTTCTCACAAGAGGACCAAATGAAATTATGTGTATGTATTTCATATGCATTTTATATGTGTGCAATCATAAAGGACCAAGATGAGAGGATGCTATGGATTATCCTTTGGTCCAAGGTTTCTTGAAAAAATGTATAGTAAAACCTCAGTTACCTTGAATATGAGAGAGATCCCATTAGTTGAATTATCTGATGAAATCAAGTAACCAGAATAAACCCCTAAATTTTACTGTTGGTTGCTAGTTGCTCTAAAGTATCCAAATATACTTTGTTACCTTAAGAAGTCTTGTATATTGCATATATTTGAACTGATTTTTTTTTAATGATTGGGGCCATTTGGGTTTATCAGGGCCATCATTCCAAATATCACTTTTTGAGTGTCTAGGCTAAATGCACAGCAGTCCTTCTGGATATATCTAGGAAGTTATTTCCAGGCACAGAAAAATTCTAGGTATTTGAGAGATCCACATAACCAGAATTGACTTGAGACTTTATTGTCTATTCTATATTCTAAGAATTTGTATCGCCAGCCCTGATCTCCCCATTGAATTCTAGATTTAACTATCCAACTGCTTATGTGATCTCTCTACTTGAATGTCTGATGCCCTCTCAGTCTCACACAGCCCAGAGTTCTTGTTCCCTCTCTCCTCCCCACCTTTGTTCTTCTCTCTGTCTCACCAATTGGTACCACAAGCCATTTCATTTCTCAAGGCAAAATTGTAGGAATCATCCTTGATATTTCTATTTTCCTTGCTCCTAACATCTAGTCCATTAGCAGGTCCTGCTGACTTTACCTTCCAAATATATTCTGAATCTGTTCACTTCTTACTACCTCCACTGCTACCCTCCTAGTCCAAACCACAATTTCTTGGCTGGATAAGTGTAATAGCCTCCTAACTGGTCTCCCTGCTTTAACCCTCCTGTTCTTAGCTCATTCTTCAAAAGTAGCCAGAGGGATTTTTAAACTGAACTAACAAGCAAAACAGAGACAGATTCATAGATAGAAACCAGGCCAACAGCAATGGGAGCTTTGGGGAGTGGAGGGATTGAGCAAAAAAAGAAAAAACGCATGGACATGGACAACAGTGTGGTGATTGTGGGGGTGGAGGGAATGGGTGAAACTGGAAGAGAGTATAAGGGGGATAAATGGTAATGAAAAATATAATAAAAATAAACTATTAAAAAATAAATAAAATTGCCCTGGCTGGTGTGGCTCAGTGGACTGAGTGCAGGCCTGCAAACCAAAGGGTCGCTGGTTCATTTCCCAGTCTAGAGCATGTGCCTGGGTTGTGGACCAGGTAGGTCCCCAGTAGGGGGAATGTGGGAGGCAACCACACATTGGTGTTTCTCTCCCCACCTCCCTTTCCCTCTCTAAAAATAAATAAATAAAATCCTTAAAAAATTAAATTTAACAAATAAAATAAAAAAATCATAAATTAGATTATGTCACTCATCTGTTTAAAAATCTTCTACAGGATTTCTACTGTGACCAGAAAAATAACCTACACTCCTGTCCATGGCCTACAACAGGCCCTAACATGATCTGACCCCTAGCTTCTTTCTAACCTCAGCTTATACTACTTTACTTCACACTAGGCTCTAGGTACTAGCCTTTTTTCTTTTCCTCTAATGTGTCATGCTCATCCCATCCTTGGGTCTTTGCACTTTCTGTACCCAGTGCCTGGAACACACTGCTTCCAGATCTTCTTGTGGCTGCTTCCTTCTTGGAACTAAGGTCTGGCATTTCTGGACTTCTTGGACCAAACTAATCTAGCCATAGACTAGATAGACTGGCTCTTCTTTCTTTTTGTGTTTGTTCAGATTCATTCATGAATTACACAAATAATTATTGAGTACCCACTATGTACCTCTTTTCTAGGCAAGTGGGGATACAGTGAACAGACAAAAATCTCTGCCCTCATGTAACTAATATACTAGGGAGAGGGAGATAGCCAATAATCAAATAAAAATATATAATTTATCACATGGTATAAGTGCTAGGGTTGAAATTAAAGCAGTGAAGGAGGATAGGGAGTGCTGGAGTGCCAGTGAGTTTACAATTTTAAAGAGGATGCTCAAGGAAGGCTTGACTTAGAAGAGGATATTTGAGCAAAGATCTGAGGAAGGTGAGGGGTGAGCTATGCAGATATCTAGGATAAGAAAGTTTTAGGCAGCTCAGCAAATGCAAAGACCCTGAGAAAGGAGAATGTCTGCCATGTTCAATGGTAAGTATGGCTGGAGTGGAGTGATTAAGAGGGATCATAAGAAATAGTCAGAGAGGTTATGGGGAAGAGGACTGTTATCCAGACCTTCTAGGGACTTATAAGCCTTTGTAAGGACTCTTGCTTTTACCTTAAGTAAGATGGGAAGTACTTATTCCTTTGTAGAACTATTGTGCTTATGTATCCTCTCACTCCTAATTTAGAATGAGGGTGAAGACTTTCTCTCTTTTATTCACAGCTGTATCTCCAGAATTTAAAACAGCATCCAGTACAAAGAATATGTGCAGTGAATCTTTGTTGAATGTGAATGAATGAATGGACTGAACAGGTGAAACATTATCAAAGGACGTGGGAACTAAGCATAATTCAGTACACAGGGTACAGATGAAGAAAATAATAACACTGGATTCAGGCTTAGGACACTTGGGATCTATTCTGACTCACTGTATGATATTGGACAAGTCAGTTCCCCACATGAACCTCAGTCTCTTCATCTCCAAAATGAGATTATACTAGATGGCTTCCTTCTGGCCCTAACAACTTATGATGCTTTTATAATGGAAACACACCTGTCAGATATCATCTGACTATGACCTGTTCATGGAATTCTGGCAAATCACCACAATCACCACACTGTTGTCCATGAGTCCTTCCTTTTTGCTCAATCCCTTCACCCCCTAACCTCTCCCTCTTATCTATTATCCTGTTCTCCATCTATGACTCTGTCTCTATTTTCCTTGTTAGCTCTGTTTGTTCATTAGATTCCCACATATGAGTGAAATCATATGGTATTTGTCTTTCTCTGACTGTCTTATTTCACTTAGCATAATGTACTCCAGGTTCGCCCATATTGTTGCAAAGGGTAAGATTTTCTTCTTTGTTATGGTCAAGTACTATTCCATTGTGTAAATGCCTGCTAGTTGTTTTATCCCCTCATCTACTGATGGACACTGGACCTGCTTCCATATCTTGGCTATTGTAAATCATGCTGCAATGAACACAGGGGTTATAAAGAACAATAAAGTACCTAGGAATAGACCTAACTGAGGAGGTAAAAGACCTGTATTCAGAAAACTATACAATGCTGAAGAAAGAAATTGAGGAAGACACAAATAAATAGAAGCATACACCATGTTCATGGATTGGAAAAATTAACATCATCAAAATGTCCACACTACCCAAATCAATTTATAGATTCAAGACAATCCCTATTAAAGTACCAATGGCATATTTTGCATATATAGAATAAACATTTCAAAAACTTGTATGGAACCATAAATGACCTGGAATAGCCACAGCAATTTGAGAATAAGAACAAAATAGTAGGGATCACAATACCTGCTATCAAACTGTATTTCAAGGCTACTATAATCAAAACAGCCTGGTACTGTCATAAGAACAGTAACATAGACCAATGGAGCAGAATAGAGAGCCCAGAAATAAACCCAAGTCTCTATGGTCAATATTCAATAACTGGATAAAAAGCATAAAATGGAGTAAAAAGAGCCTCTTCAACAAATGGTGTTGGGAGACTTGGACAAGTACATGCCAAAAAATGAAATTTGATCACCAACTTACCCATACACAAAAATAAATTCAAGGTGGATGAAAGACTTAAATATAAGTTGTGACATCATAAAAGTCCTAGAGGAGAACATAGGCAGGAAAATCTCATATTTCATGCAGCAATATTTTTACCAATATGTCACCTAGAGCAAGGGACATAAAGGAAAGAATAAACAAATGGGATCTCATCAAAATAAAAAGCTTCTGCATGGCTAAAGAAAACATCAGCAAAATGGAGAGAGAACCAATTGTATGGGAAAACATATTTGCTAATGATACTTCAGACAAGGCTTTGATCTCCAAAATATATAAAGAATTCACATGACTCCACATCAGGAAGACAAACAATCCAATTAAAAAATGGGCAAAGAATGTGAACAGACACTTCTCCAAGGAGGATATACAAAGGGCCCAGAGACATATGAAAAGATGCTCAGCATCACTAGCCATCAGAGAGATGCAAATTAGAACCACAATGAGATATCACTTCACACCTCTCAGAATGGCCATCATACGCAAATCAACAAACAACAAGTGTTGGAGTGGATGTGGAGAAAAGGGAACCCTAGTACACTGTTGGTGGGAATGCAGACTGGTGAAGCCACTGTGGAAAACAGTATGAAATTTCCTCAGAAAACTAAAAATGGAACTGCCTTTTGATCCAGCGATCCCACTGCTAGGATTATACCCTAAGAATCCTGAATCACCAGTTCAAAAGAACCTATGCAACCCGATGTTCATAGCAGCACAATTCACAATAGCCATGTGTTAGAAGCAACCTAAGTGCTCATTAGTAAATGAGTGAATCAAAAAACTGTGGTACATTTACACAATGGAATTTTATGCAAGAGAAAGAAAGAAGGAACTCTACCATTCATGCCAGCAAGGATGGAACTGGAGAGCATTATGCTAAGAGAAATAAGCTAGGTGGTGAAAGACAAATACCATATAATCTCACTTATAAGTGGAAACTAATCAACAAAACAAACAAGCAAGCAAAATATAACGAGGCATGGAAATTAAGAATAAATTGGCAGTAACCAGAGGGGAGGTGGGAAGGGATAATGGGGGGAAAAGGGGGAAGGGTTTTCAGGAACATGTATAAAGGACACAAGGACAAAACCAAAGGGTCATAGGATCAAGGGTGGGAAGTGGGGATGCCTGAGGTGGGGATGAGTGGTGGTGGGGGAAATGGAGACAATCGTACTTGAACAACAATAAAAAACTGTGAGACAAAAAAAAATTAAAAATAACAAAAACAAGCATAAATGTTAGGTAGAAAAGAGACAGGGGTAGGTTAAGGATAGTATAGGAAATGGAGAGGCCAAATAACTTATGAGCATGATGCATGAACATGAACTAAGTGGGGAGGGAATGCTGGTGAGAGTGGGGTGCAGAGCAGAGGGGGAGAAAGGGGAGAAAAAATGGAACAACTATAATAGTATAATCAATAAAATATACTTAAAAAAGGATACTTTTATTCATTCTTACTAGCTTGCTCTCTTTTTGTTTTATATAGTCTTTTCTTACTGGTCTTTACTTATTTTTTTCTGTATTTGGCTTTCTTTGCTTTCCTTATTGTTTCAATCTATCTTTTTGGTAATATTTTGTCTTACTGGCTAGCTCTCTCTCACTCTCCACCTTTCTTTCCCTCCCTCCCTTGCTCTCTCTCTCCCAATGGAGAAAGAGAGAGAGATGGTATATTTGAAGGACATATATATATATATATATATATATATATATGTATATAAGATATATATATATATATATCTCCTCTTTTGCTCTCTGTCTCTTATTATTATTTATTTATTTTTATTGTTGCTCAAGAACAGTTGTCTCCACTTTCCTCCCACCATCCTTTCCTGCCCCCACCTCCCAACCTCAATCCTAACCCCCTTTGGCTTTGTCCATGGGTCCTTTATACATGTTCCTTGACAATCCTTCCCCTTCTTTGTCTTATTTTTTTTGGGGGGGGTTGCCTCCTCTTATTGGCTCCTTTTAAAATCTACAGTACAGGAGGTCTTGTCTACTGAGTCACTTTATAGAAGCATTTAGTTTGTTATAATGTATATAATACTATTGTCTATATGTGTGTGCATATCTGTGTACATTCTTTACAACTTGAGCTGTAACTTGGAAGTGCCTCAGACAGTGCCTGGAACAGCTAGTGTGAGCTTTTAGGATTTCCCTTTGCAAAGGCCTTGTGATCTCACTGTATAAGCTCATAGAGGGGTTTTACAAAGTCACCAATAGATGTAGATATGCATTTCTACTTAGCTACTTTGTCTTTTATTGTCTCTCTTAACTTCTGGTTCATCTTATCCTTTGCTTTCAAATATCCTTCCTTCTCTGTTTCTCTCTTAAGGTCATTCCTTTACATTTTTTTGTAAATGATAAACCATTTTTCTCTAGAAGTACACATTTCTAAAATATTAACATATATTTAATATGTTTAAAATTTAATATTAACTAGACATGGGGTGGTGGGGAGGGGTGGGGAGAAAAGGCAGAAAACTGTACTTGAACGACAATTAAAAAAGTTAAATAAATAAATAAATAAATAAAGTTTAAAAGAGCAACTTAAAAAGAAATAAAATAATACAAAAAAGAAATGCAAAACAGATATTTCAAATATGATGATATATTTGAAGGGAGCCCTCATTCCTATTATGAGATTTCTAAAGTTATGATGAGTACAAAGCTAGGAAGGTAGTAAGGGTAAATTTACTTTTGTCCAGCATGAAAAACAATATACTTTAACAACTAGATCCAATTTAACTCATTACCCATTTTAAACTAGCCCTTGAAGTCCAGGTTCAGACCAGACTGGGCCTGTACATCAATAGCTATTCCTGAATTTAGGCCTCTTCTGACATGTCACACTTTAAAATATGAAAATCTGCAAAAATATCTTTCCTCAAATAGCCCAAGTTATTTATAAAAGCTCATTCTACCTTCTGCTGAGCTGCTTCACTGATTTTTTTGACGTTTCTCAACTCTTGCTTCTCTTTTTACCTCTTCTCCAATCTTTGTCAGAAATAACATTTCTTTTGTCCTCCATTCCTAAGGAGCACAATGTTACTGTCATCAGCAGTGATTATCTTTCATAATAATTTTTTGAGTATTTTGTCAATAAGCAACGTATTGTTTTAAGTATATTTTATTGATTATGTTATTACAGTTGTACCATTTTTTCTGCCCTTTGTCCCCCTCCTCCCAGTATCCCCATTCCCTTGGGCAACCACCCCTTTAGTTCATGTCCATGGGTTATACATATAAGTTCTTTGGCTTCTCCATTTCCTATACTCTTCTTAACCTCTCCCTGTCTATTTTGTGCCTACTTATTATGCTTCTTATTCCCTGTACCTTTTCCCCTCATTCTCCCCCTTTGCCCTTCCCGCTGATAACCCTCCATGTAATCTCCATTTCTATGATTCTGTTCCTGTTCTATTGTTTTCTTTGTTTTGTTTGTTTTAGGTTCAGTTGTTGATAGTTGTGAGTTTGTTGCCATTTGACTGTTCATAGTTTTAATCTTCTTTTTCTTAGATAAGTTCCTTTAACATTTCATATAATAACGGCTTGGTGATGATGAACTCCTTTAGCTTGACCTTATCTGAGAAGCACTTGATCTGCCCTTCCATTCTAAATGACAGCTTTGCTGGATAGAGCAATCTTGGATGTAGGTCCTTGATTTTCATGACTGAATACTTCTTTCCAGCCCCTTCTTGCCTGCAAGTTTTTTTTTTTTTTTTTTTTTTTTTTTTTTTTTTTTTTTTTTTTTTTTTTTTTTTTTTTTTTTTTTTAGAGATCAGCTGATAGCTTTATAGGAACTCCTTTGTAGGTAATGTCTCCTTTCCTTTTGCTACTTTTGAAAATTCTCTCTTTATCTTTAACCTTTGGCATTTTAATTATGATCTGTCCTGGTGTGGCCCTCTTTGGGTCCAATTTATTTGGAACTCTATGAGTTTCCTGGACTTGTATGTCTGTTTCATTCTCCAGATTGGGAAGTTTTCTTTCATTATTTTTTCAAATAAGCTTTCAATTTCTTGCTCTTCCTCTTCTTCTTCTGGCACCTCTATGATTTGGGTGTTGGTATGTTTAAAGTTGTTCCAGAAGTTCCTAAGCCTCTCCTCATTTTTTTGAATTCTTATTTGTTCATCCTGTTCTGGTTGAATGTTTATTTCTTCCTTTTGTTCCAAATCGTTGATTTGAGTCCTGATTTTCTTCCCTTCACTGTTGGTTCCCTATATATTTTTTCTTTATTTCTCTTTGTATAGCCTTCATTTCTTCCTTTATTTTGTGGCCATACTCAATCATTTCTCTAAGCATCCTGATTACCAGAATTTTGAACTCTGCATCTGATATGTTAGCTATCTCCTTATTGCTTTGTTCTTTTCCTGGAGTTTTGATCTGTTCTTTCATTTGGGCCATATTACTTTGTCTCCTCAATTTGTTGGCACACCTGTTATGTTGTAAGGGGCATAGCCTTAGGTATTCACCAGGGCAGGGCAACCTGATTCCCCACGTTGTGGTGTTGTATGTGGGTGAGGGGTTAGAGAGGGAACAATGATGCTTGCTTGGCTCTTGCCCTGCTTCCAGTCACTTCCGCTGCTTCCCACAAGCTACTGGTGCCCTTTCAGTTGCTTCCCTGGTGCTGATTCCCCACGTGGGTGGGCTTGTGAATGCTCTAGGACCCTGTGGGCCCCTAAAATGGATTCTCCTGACAGGCCAGCAATTTTCTTCTGCCACCACAACCCCCACAGGTTTTACAGCCAGAGGTTATGGGACTTTATTTCCCAGCATTGGAACCCCGGGTTGTGTGGTCTGTCCTGGACTGGGATTGCTTGCTTCCCAGTTTTTTTTCCTGGTTTTTATCTGCACAAAAATGTGGGACCACTCGGTCTGCCAGCCACAACCTCACCCACCCAGTCCTCTAACCGCTGCCTTGCCACACATCCTCTCTGCCCTGACTGTCCGTCTCTGCCCCTCCTACTAGTCTGGATGAATGTTTCTTCTTTAACTCCTTGGTTGTCAGACTTCCATACAGTTTGATTTTCTGGCAGTTCTGGTTGTTTTTGTTTTTAAATTGGTTGTTATACTTCTTTTGGTTATGTGAGGAAGGTGAAGCATATCTAGCTATGCTTCCATCTTGGCTGAAAGTCTTGTCAATAAACAAATTAGATCAAATCAAGCCCTTTCAGAAATAGGGTGAACTATAATGAAAGTTTTACACTGACTTTAGAATGAGCTTTTCGGTGAATGCAATGGAATGCCAAAATGGAAGGAAAATATTTGCTATTGGAAATTTAATTCAGGCATAAGCCTGGCTCCAAATTGGATCCAAAAAGATGCTGGCAAAAGAGTTTTGTCTTATGGACTTGGAGGGTATATCATATGTAATCTATTGCCTTTAAATGTATTTTGATGGAGAAGCTAAAGAAATAGCCTTGTCTTAATTTTGAGGTGTAAGAATGCAGGCATTATTAATTTTCACTAGAATTAAACTGTAAAACTTTAGGAGCAGATGAGGTGTGACTTAATGCAATGAATATATAATTTGCAGTGTCAATCTCATATGTTAAGTAAAAGCTTTTCTATTATAATAGTGATAAAAGGTTAATAGTGGTGTATTACTTTTTAACATTAATTTTATTTTAATAGTGGTACATTTTTTAGTTCTGATAATTTCAGGAAATTGGGTGAGACTGCTAAGAATGTTCATAAATTGAACAACCACACACAGTTTCCCTATCAATATTTAAAATTTGGTGTTTCTCACCTCTTCAATTTGTTTGGAGACTAAGTTTCTTCCTGATGGTGTCTTTCTTTTTCTTCATCTGGACCCTGTTCTGATTTTCTGCTTTGTCTAATTCTCTACTAATCATAGCTATATATCTAGTTAAAAGTTAAAATATAAGTGAAGGTGTTTCCCTTAGGATGGTCTCATCTATTTTTTATATTCACAAAGCATCTTCTTGGTTGCTGTTTATTTCTTGAACTACAGAAAATATAGAGTTTTTCAGGGACCTTTAAGAGAGCCTGATTCACCAACTCACCATTACTCATTTTACCAGACTCTCTGTTATACAAGTCTCTGTTATTGTGGCTTGGACAGTGACAAAACGTGGAACAGAGTTAAAAAGCATTTTACATAGAGATTATTAAAAACAGGTGTTGTGGAAATGCACCTCTCTAAAGACAGCTGAAATCAACTTAAGAATTGACTTAAAAAAACAAGTAGATTTGAATTTTCCTTAAAAATAAGTGGTTATTGGCTTCTCTGTAATTCCCACATCCTTGAACAACATTTTTTTTGTATACATAGGTCTGCAGAATACCAGTCTGGGACACTGGAGGATCAGTGTGTATTCTGGCATATGACGTGCATCCAGGTGATGGCAAACAGGCTCTCACCCCTGATAAAGGAGAAAGAACTATATAACTCATTCCTTTTACTCCTGGGGCCTGGGTTGGTAACATTGAATATGTGTGGGCAATAGCTCAATGAACATACACAGTTGGTTTGGGAACAGCACCTGTTTGTTATATTAGCACAAAATTATAGCAAATATCCTTTTTTGACCTGGTAGTAATTTCCTTAAACTTAAGGTTTAAACATACTAAAGATACCTCCTTTCCCTCTGCTATTATTGGCTTGGGTTTTCCAAGCTCAGGGATTTGTACTTTGGATTTTTTCTTCAAATATTAGTTTACCTTTTGGGCTCCTAGCGACTCCATTTACTCAGATAATAGAAACTCTACTCCTTACACTTAGAACCTAGGTTTCCAATCCCTTTTACCTCTTAATTTCCTTTCTTTTCTCTCTAGGTTAAAGACTAGAGGGGGTTAAATAGTATTTGACACATTTTTTCATTTTGCTTTCAATTCTTTCTAGTAACTTTATAACTTTCTAGGGTTCACAATATATCCCCAAACTATACATTAACTTCTTTCATACATGTTCTTTATTAATAATTCTTGGTCTGGAGTTGCTTGTGTACTTTCCTGTAAAAGCCATTTGTGGAACCGTCAATCTTCACGGGCTCTCTTGGTTTCATAAAGTTTATTTATTTGTTCTTCAATCATTTTCTGAGAGGAAAAATAATTAAATTTTATATTGGCCAGAAATAAACCTCCCCTTTGATATGGCTTATGTTTAGGCCTAGATAAATTTCCTGTACTTTACAAATGATTAATTCTGTTAACTTGCATTTAAGTTTGATGTGGCTCCATTCTAACAAGAGAAAATTTCTCTTTGGAAATGAAAAGCAAATGTCTTATTTTTATCTCTTACAGATCCCTGGAGATCTTATTTAACTTATTACCTTAATTATTCTAGGTTAGTAATATTATAAGAAAATATTCTTCAGAGGACCAATTTTTTCTTTCAAAATCTACATAAAACACTTTCTTACAGGCCCCTCCCCAAAATGTAAGTACTTAACTTACTTGTTCTCTTATTAGTTTCTTTCAAACTCTAATTGTAAACTGGTCAGATAGTACCTGTATTTATTCAATTCCTTCAAGGTATATACAACCTATGAAAACAAAAAGCAAACACAAAATATATAAATAGAAAGTTGTAACAATCACAAAATCTTTCCAGCCAGTCATAAGAGCATTCATTTAGTAACAAATTTTTGATCAGGCATAATAATAGCACATTTTGCTAACAATGTGGAAGGTAGTATCTTTCTATAAGTGCTTTAGCACCAATAAATTTCTATATAAATAATACTATTTCAATAATATCATTCGCATTGTAATCAGGAATTTACTATTCCCAATGAAATTGCTATTTTAACACCATTGTAATAATGATGTTTAACACCCTCAAAGAATTTATTCTCTGTAGCTGTATTCTGGAAGTTTCCACTTTGTCTCTAGTCTTCTCAAATGGTATAGGAAATATTCCTTGGTGGGTAAACAGTGACATTATTATTTTTAGAGCTAGAGGAGAGGCACTACAATATCTCTGGGAGAGAATACATAAATAAATATGTGTATATATTTACATACTCAGATAATTTGGTATTTATCTCTTGCTGTTACCAAAGGGAAAGAGTTTAAGTGGGAACAAATAATTTAATTTAGAAATAACAGCTGCATGATTTCTCTTTACCCAAATAACAAGTTATTCATTGTTTCCTACTAGGTACCCTGTATTGCTCAGCTGAAAGTTGATACAGATTCCCAGTGAAGTAGAGAAGATAGTATCTATCAAGTCCCTAAATTTTTTTTGGTTAACAGGAAGTAGGCTTCAACTCACTTTATTACTGCTGGTGATGTAGCCTTTTTTCTTTAATTTCCTCAGGATATCTTTTTGCTTATAGTATGCTTTAAAGTATGGATCATGCAGGCTTTTATAGCTTGTTTCCAAAAGTTGACAGTAAGGATCTGTCAGGTTAAAATCATAAGAAGGTTGATGAAGCTCTAAACACAGATTCAAAAGTATTATGTAAGATGAATAAAATCACATTTTTAAATCTCAATTTGTTGAAATAATTAGGCTGAAAATAAAACATTCAAGCAGAATATAAAGTGAGGGAATACAGACAATGGACTGATTAGGATAAATATTACTGCCTTTGTCTTCCTCTCTTCTCTACTAGAGCTGTCTTTAGGCTGGAGGTGGTAGCCTTAACTTCAGTCCAACTCTTGAACACTGAGTTGTAGCCCTAAAAGTACCTACAAGGTAGGTAGGATACTTAATATGTGGGCAGAGGGTCTGACAGGGAGGATACTATAGAATTCTAGTTTTCTTTTTTTCCATTTAAAAGCTTCTTTTGTAAGTTTATGAACACTTGATTAATGCTATCCTCTTGTCTTTCCCAAAGGGACTTATATCAGGAAGCTGGATTCCCTGACTACCAATGTTTCCTTACAAAGGTAAAGAAAGACGTCCTTCTGGGCAAAGATTTAATTTACAGTGAAACTAGACAGTAAGCCCACATCTTTCCTAGAAGAGAGACAATCATCAGTGATGGCAACTGAAACAATACTGCAATTAAAGTGGATTGCTCATCACTTCTATTTCTTCTTCTTTTAGCTGTTGACTTTTGTCATTGACAGGCATGTGTTGACCAAATCTGGGCTACTGACCTACCAAGCAAAAACAAATTTATTTGTTGAGGCCAGGGCAAGCTTTCTTGTGTCAATTAAAATAATTGATTTTACTGAACTGAAGAGTCACTCTATTATATCACCACTACCTGCCAGTGAGAGATCATAGGGGAGACTTTTAAACCTATGCAAATTGCTTTTTCAGTTAACATGTTTTGTCTTGAAAGCGAAATGTCTAAATAAATGGGCAAACTATTAACTATTAACTTTACAATAAAATCAATTTATGGAGTTTGTGAACAGTTGCTACCCAAGTATACTAATACAAGATAGTAAAATACAATAATTTTGTTTCCACTTGCATTCAAAACAATATGAAAGACCTTTAAATTTCCCACTTTCATAGTGTTCTGCTAAAGTGGTCTGCAGTTCAGGAAGCAGTAGGGTCAAGTGAATGAGTTTGGCTTTAAAGTCAGGAGATAGTGGTTTTGGTCTGAATCTGCTGCTATGTACCTGTGACATTAGATAAATCATAGCTTTAGGGTAAAATGAGTTTTTCAAAAAGGGGAAAGGGTAGATATAAAGCCTTAGTTCCTTGAGAAGATCCTGTTAAAAGACAAGGATCCCACAAAGTTAGTTTTCAGGGGAGTTGAATGTAGTCCCTGGCTATGATTAAAATGCATACACTTTAGGGTAATCAATATAATAAAGTATAGAGAGTCAGTATAAATAAATATAGAAAAATCTGGAAATAAAAAGTAGCTAGCAAATGAATAACAGAGGAACAGAATAGAAATATGGCAAATGGAAGGTATTTGAGGAAGCAGCCAACAGATAGGGAGGGCTCCAGTTACAAACCAAAAAAGAGTGTTATTACGAGTAGTGAAATAGGTTCTGAGTATGTTTTAGGAAAGGTAATTTGTGGGAGTGTGATGACCCAATTTCTGTGAAGTTGGCATATACTTAGAATGTATTAGGTTTCAAAAAAGAAATAGCATTGCTTTCCTAGAGAGCCAAGAAGCAAACCCATGTCAATATGATCAGATATATTTGACAAAGGAGAAAGGAACATAAAATTGAGTAAAAATAGCCTCTTCAACAAATGGTGTTGGGAGATATGGACAAGTACATGTAAAAAATTGAAACTAGACTACTAACTTACACCACACACCAAAATAAACTCAAGATGGATAAAATATAAAATATAAGTCATGACACCATGAAAGTCCTATAGGAAAGCATAGGCAAGAAAATTTCAGATATCCCATGCAGCAATATTTTCACCAATACATCCCCTAGGGTAAGGGATATAAAGGCAAGGATAAACAAATGGGATCCCATCAAAATAAAAGGCTTCTGCATGGCTAAAGAAAACATCAGCAAAATGGAAAGAGAACCAACCAAATGGGAACCACCAGTGGTATCATTGCCAATGATACTTTGGACAAGGGTTTGATCTCCAAAATATATAAAGAACTCACCTGAATGCACACCAGGAAGACAAGCAATCCAATTAAAAAATGGGCAAAGGACATGAACAGACACTTCTCCAAGGAGGACGTAGAGATGACCCAGAGACACATGAAAAAATACTCAACATCACTAGCCATCAGAGAGATGCAAATTTAAACCACAATGAGATACCACTTCACACAGGTGAGAATGGCCATCATAAACAAATCAACAAGCAACAAGTGTTAGAAAGAAAGGTTGTGGAGAAAAGGGAACCCTAGTGCACTGTTGGTGGGAATGCAGAGTCATGCAGCCCCTGTGGAAAACAGTATGGGATTTCCTTAGAAAACTAAAAATGGAACTGCCTTTTGATCCAGCTATCCCACTGCTGGGACTATACCCTAAGAATGCTGAATCACCAATTCAAAAGAACCTGCGCACCCCAATGTTCATAGAAGCACAATGTACAATAGCCAAGTGCTGGAAACAGCCTAAGCACCCATCAGCAAACAAGTGGATTAAAAAACTGGTACATTTACACAATGGAATACTACATAGCTGAAAGAAAGAAGGAAGTCATACCCTTCACGACAGCATGGATGGAACTGGAGAGCATTATGCTAAGTGAAATAAGCCAGGAAGTGAAAGATAAATACCATATAATCTCACTTATAAGTGGAAATTAATCAACAAAACAAACAAGCAAGCAAAATATAACTAGAGACATGGAAATAAAGAATAAACTGACAGTAACCAGATGGAATGAGGGAGGGGGATAATGGGGTAAAGATGAGGAAGGGGCAAGCAAAGGAACATGTATAGAAGACTCAGGGGCATGGACCATGAGGGAGATTGACTGTGGGAATGGTGGGCAGCATAGGGGTGAGCAAGGGGAAAAAAGGTGGAACAACTGTAACTGAACAGCAATACATTAAAAAAATCATACATATTGAACAAGTATCAGAAATATCAAGGAGCCCCTAATCATCCTTGATGACACCCTAGACAGTAGAAGGGTAAAGATGTCATAGTTATCCCTGTAGAAACTTTCTGTTACTGTGATCACAGCACACACTCATCCAGAAATTTCTGAACCTCCTTCAGGTTTGGCCTAGCTAAGGATGGGGTGGGAAGTATTAGGCAAAGGACTTAAAGTGTGTACAATGTGAGTGTAGGACAGTGAAACACTAAGGGTACTGATTCAGTGCTGAATGAGATAGTCTGTAGACTAAGGGCAATGTGAATTATAAAGAAAGGTAAGATTGGGGGTTTTGACATGGGGAAGTCTTCATATAGTGGCTCTTGAAAGATGGCTCAAACTGAAGGTCAGAGAGGAGAGGAGGAGAGTACATGGCAAGCAACAAAGCGTAGGAGTAGGAATTAGCATGGTGTGTATGGGCAGGTAGAAAGACACCAAACTTCACAGCTAAGGCTCTGGGTTGGAGGTAAGGCTGAATTGGGTGGCTGAGGCATATTAGGAGCCCCCTACCATTAAAGTGAGGTTCAGACATTACACACAACAAGTCATTTAATTTCACTTGGTATGTGAAATTGAAGCTGACTCAAAGAAAAACCACAGCAGTGTTTCAAGTTTAATATCAAGCTGAAAAGGGTGAAGAAAATCATTGAAGCACTAGTTTGCCTTTTCACTTGTATTTGTAGTGTAGAATTTGTTATTGCTTCCTGGGAGAAAAGGCAGCTTGACCCCATGAGGTAGATCCAGTGGATGAGATGCCCCTACCTCTGTAATGTTTTTTGTTTTTTGTTTGTTTGTTTTGTGAGCTCTGTCAAATACAATTAGGAAGTTTGTCTTTTTTTCTTGAACTAGTCTTCTAGTTTAGACCACTCTACTCATACTTCAATGGGCTAATAATACCTCCAAATAAACCAAAGAATCAAAAACTTGGGGTTGGAAAAATGTGCCCTGCCAACAACCCAGAAGGCTTCCTAGCTTCCCGGGTTCACCAGTCCATCTCTCGGCCCCGCCCATGGCCTCGCCAGAGCCAGAGTAGCACCCAGCCAACTGGCTACCCAGAACCTGGGATCCTGAAGCTGAGTCGTCAAGGACCTGCCCATTCCCCCTGTTCCTGCTCTTCTGAGATCTCTGCACCTTCTTCCCAGGAGCCCAGAAGAGGACGACTATGGACTGGCCACCGCTCATGATGCTGCACCGCTCCGCATAGTCAGTTAGGCTCTTGGCAGCAGCTTCGGCAATCTTACAGCAGTTCCTGAAGTACAGATCCATGGCTTGCCATCAGCCCCCAGGGAGCCGGGGACTGTGCAGCAAGCCATCCTTTTTCCTCCGCTTCACTGACACCTTTATCGCTCCAGGCTTTGTTCAGCTATGAGCCACCAAGGCAGTGGTTGCCATGGTAACACGTCCTTCTGGACATGTTCCTCATTATGCTGCATTCCAGGTGGGACCTCTGACATCCTCAATCTGCATCTACCTAACAGGTGTCCCCAACTAGGGAGTGGAGGAGGAGTGGGACTATGCACACTGCTGCCTGAACCTTTGGCACATGCATAGTACCCAAGCCCCAAGGTTTAAGCACCTTGGAGTTCGGAAAGTGGTCTAAAGGGCTTGGTGAGAGAGGGCCACAGTTGAGATTCCATTTGTCCCTAAAACTAACAGTCCTTTTTTAAAGCAAACCAGAATGTATCAAGCTTTGCCAATAGTGTCTGGCTGTAATCTTCTAATTATTCCTAGCCCCTAAGGAGTTGTTCATCACTTGTCCATGAGTAATTGTGGTAGTTTGTACAAGAGCCAGAAGGCTGGCTTCCCATATCTGCCCCCCTTATAGACACTGTGACCCTCCTCACCCTTCCATTAGCCATACCATTCCCCAGGCCCCACTTAGGATAGATTGCCTTTTCCAGGGCTCAATGATTTCTTCCCTTATCTTCCTCGGTTTGGTCTTGGGCTCTTCATCTCTTTACCCTCTTTTCCTTACCTTTTCTCTTTGTTCAATTCTTTTCTTTCTATCTTCACATTAGATTATCCAATAGTTATTGAGTACTTGCTCTATACCAGACACTGGGTGTGAGGATACAACAGTGACTAAAAAATAGTCCCTGCTGCCTAGGAGATCACTAGACTGTAAATATATTAAGGACTAAGGCAGCAGTTCATGTGTCAGGAATTCGCACTTTGTCTCCCTGTTTTTAATGCATCATTTTATTGTGCTAAAAATGCATAATATGAAATGTATTGTCTTAACCATTTTACATGTGCAGATCAGTAGTGTTAATTATATCCACACTATTGTTGTACAATGGATCTCCAGAACTTTTTCATCTTGTAAAACTTAAACTCTATACCCATGAAACAACTCTCCTTTTCTCCTTTCCCTTCAGCCCCTGGTAACCACCTTTCTATTTTTTTGTTTCTGTGACCTTGAATATTTTAGTTACCTTATATAAGTGGTATAAGTAAAATATAGTATTTGTCTCATTGTGATTGGCTTACTGCATTTAGCACAATGCCCTCAAAGTTCATTCATGTACTAGGTGGTAAGATTTCTTTCCTTTATAAGGCTCTAAATAATATGTATATATCACATTTCCTTTATCCATTCAACCATCAAGGACATTCAAGTTGCTTCTACCTCTTGGCTACTATAAATAGTGCTACTATGAACATAGGTGTGCAAATATTTCTTCAAGATCCTACTTCAATTTTTTAATATATTCCCAGATTTGGGATTGCTGGATAATATGGTAATGCAATAATTAATTTTTGAGGAATCATTATACTGTTTTCAATAGTGGTTGCAACAGTTTACAATCCCAGAAACAGTACACACATGTTCCAATTTCTCCATATCATTGCTGAAACATATTTTCTGTTATATTTTTGTTTTGTTTTGTTAATTGTTTTTTTGATTAATAGCTCTCCTAATGGGTATGAGGTGATATTTCATTGTGGCTTTGATTTGCATTTCTCTCATGATTAGTGATGTAAAACATCTTTTCATATACTTGTTGGGCATTTGTTGTCTCCATGTTTTTGGTGCACTTCTTTGTTATCTTTTGGCCATTTAGTAACAATACCTACCATTTACTGAGAACTTACAAATTTCAGATGCTATGCTAAATACTCACCTCATTTATACTCACAGCAGCCCAATCTACATATACTTTATCTTGGTAGATGAAGAATTTGCTCACATGGCAATAGCTAATATGTAAAGGAGCTGAAATTTGAATCCAAGTTAACTGACCCCCAAAACTGTATTGTTAATCAATACCCTGCACTCTTACAGGTGTTGTTGTTTTGATTCCACATATATGATTATTGGTCCTGCATTTACTATTATAGCCTGTTGAGAAACTCTACTGGCAGTCAAATATCTCTACATGGATGTCTGATGAGCAACTGAAATCAACATACTCAAAACTCAACTCAACCTCCCCTTCCTGAAACAGAATAAAACAAAGGCCTCATAATTTCCCTGTTTCTTCTCTCAGTGACAGGTACCACTTCTACCCAAGCTAGAAACTAGAAAATGTTCCTACATGCCTCATTTTCCTGCAACCTTGACATTCTGTAAATCCCTAAATCCTACTGTTTTGAACTTCTAAATATTTCCAATGTCTCTGCACCTGGCTGGTGTGGCTCAGTGGATTGAGTGTGGGATTGTGAACCAAAGGGTCACTGGTTGGACTCCCAGTTGGGGGACATGCTTGGGTTGCAGGCCAGGACCCTGGTAGGAGGTGCATGAGAGGCAACCATACAATGGTATTTCTCTCCCTCTCTTTTTCCCTCCCTTCCCCTCTCTAAAAATAAATAAATAAAATCTTTAAACATTTCCCATGTTTCTTCTTTCCTTGCCATTTCTACTACCAGTGCTCTTAATAAGCCACTCATCATTTTTTGTCTGCACCATTATCACAGCTTCCTAATATCCTCTTTCCACCCTTCACCTCTCCAATCCATCTTTCATAGTGCCACTAAAGTGATCTTTCTTTTTCTTTTTTCTTTTTTTTTAAAGATTTCATTCATTTACCTCTAGAGAGAAGGGAAGGGAGGGAGAAAGAGAGGGAGAGAAACATTAGTGTGTGGTTGCCTTCATGTGTCCCCCACTGGGGACCTGGCCTGCAACCCAGGCATGCGCCCCGACTGGGAATCGAACCAGTGACCCCTTGCTTCACAGGCCCATGCTCAATCCACCGAGCTACACCAGCCAGGACACTAAAGTGATCTTTCTAAAATGCAAAGTGATCACGTCTCTTTCCTGCTTAACACCCCAAATACCCTCAGGAAGAAAGAAAACAAAACATAAAATGTTTTTGTGACTTGATTCCTATACCACATCAGATAATTCACCTTACAATAATATAGAAATGCTTCCAGTTGATCCTCTGCATACAGCCTGCTGGTTCATGGCTCTGTTCATTGCTCAGACCTTTTCCTCTGCCTTGCATGACTATGCCCCTTCTTTGCTTGGCTAATTCTGGGACCTCAGCTGGAATTACTGGGATATTTGGACTTTCTCTTCATGAGTTTTTTTCATCTTCTAGGAGGTAAAGCCATGCTTCTTCACAGAGTTGTCTTAGGGCAAGAAAGGGCAAGCCCTGAAGTGCAAATACTTTCAAGAACTGCTTGTGTCAAATAGGCCAAAGAAAGTTACATGGTCAAGCCCAGAGTCAGTACAAGAAATTAACCAAGAGCATGGATACAGAGAATAGTTGTTCATTGGAGGTGGATAATATAACAACATAGCACAGTCCACTCTCTGGCCCCTACGATTTTTGTTTCTTCTATACACAAAATACACTTACCTCTTTTAAAAAATTAATTAATTATTTTTATCTTCACTTGAGGATATTTTTAAAAATTGCTTTTAGAGAGAGAGGAAGGGAAAGAGAAACATCGATATGAGGAACATCAATTGATTGCCTCCCATACATGACCAGTCCAAGGATCATTTGCACCTGGACTGGAGACCAAATCCCAATCCAGGGATGTGCCCAGACAAGGAACTGAACCCATAAACTTTGGTTACAGGATGATGCTCCAATCAACTGAAACACACTGGCCAGCGCTGCTTACCTCTTTTTTAACTTTATTGTTGACAGTATTGCAGATGTCCCTATCCAAACCCTTCCCTTTTTGCCCACCTCCAGCCAGCCTGCAACCCCCCTTCCCTCTGGCCATCCCCACACTGTTGTCTGTGCCCATGGGATATACATATATGTTCTTTGCCTAATCTCTTCACCTTCTTTCATTCTGTCTCCCCAACCCTCTTTATTCTGACAGCTGTGTCTGTTCCATGTATCCATGCCTCTGGTTTTATTTTGTTCATCAGTTTATTTTGTTCATTAGATTCCACATATAAGTGAAATCATATTGTTTTTGTCTCCCTCTGGGTTATTTCACTTAGAAATAAGTGAGTCTGGTCCATCCATGTTGTCCCAAAAGGTAAAATTTCCTTTTTCATGGCTGCAAAGTATTCTGTTGTGTAAATGTACCACACCTTTTTTATCCACTCATCTACTGATGGGCACTTGGGCTGTTTCTAGATCTTGGCTATTGTAAATAATGCTGCTATGAACATAGGGGTGCTTATGTTATTTCTGATTGTTGTTTCAGGATTCTTAGGGTGTAATCCCAACAGTGGAATTATTGAGTTAAAAGGTAGCTCCACTTTTAATTTTTTTAAGGATTTTATTTTTATTTATTTTTAGAGAGGGGAAGGGAGGGAGAAAGAGAGGGAGAGAAACATCAATGTGTGGTTGCTTCTCACATGCCCCCTACAGGAGACCTGGCCTGCAACGAAGGCATGTGCCCTGTCTGGGAATAGAACCAATGACCGTTTGGTTTGTAGTTTGGCACTCAATCCAGCGAGCCACACCAGCCAGGCTCCACTTTTAATTTTTTGAGGAAATTCCATGCTGTTTTCAACAGTGGCTGCACCACTATGCATTCTCACCAACAGTGCACTAGGGTTCCCTTTTCTCCACATCCATGCCAGCACTTGTTGTTTGTTGATTTGTTAATGATGGTAACCATTCTGACTGGTGTGAGGTGATATCTCATTGTGGTTTTAATTTGTATTTCTCTGATGGCTAGTGGTGTTGAGCATGTTTTCATATGTCTATCGGTCACTTGTATGTTCTCTTTGGAGAAGTATGTATTCGAGTCCTTTGCCAATTTTTAAATTGGATTGTTTTTCTTCCTAGTGTTGAGTTGTATACGTTCTTTATACATTTTGGAAATTAACCCCTTACCAGATGTATCATTGGCAAATATGTTCTCCCACACATTGGGTTCCCCTTTCACTTTGTTGATGGTTTCTTTTCCTGTGTAGAAGCTTTTTAGTTTGATGTTGTCTCTTTGGTTTGTTTTTTTCCTTTGTTTCTGGGAGATATATTGCCAAAAATATTGCTATGTGAAATGTCTAAGATTTTTTTATTGTTGTTCAAAAAATTGTCTCCATTGTCAAAAAAGTTGTCTCCATTTTCCCACCACCATTTCCCCCCACCCCACCCTGCACACCCCCACCTCCCACCCTTGATCCTATCCCCCTTTGTCTTTGTCCATGGTTCTTTATACATGTTCCTTGATGATCCTTCCCCGTCTTCCCCTGTTACTTCCCTTTCCCCTCCACTCTGGTCACTGTGAGCTTGTTTTTTAGTTCCATGTCTCTGGTTACATTTTGCTTGCTAGTTTGTTTTGTTTTAAATTAGGTTCCACTTATAGGTGAGATCATATGGTATTTGTCTTTCACCTCCTGACTTATTTCACTTAGCATAATGCTCTCCAGTTCCATCCATGCTGTTGCTAAGGATAGGAGCTCCTTCTTTCCTTCTGCTGTGTAGTATTCTATTGTTGAAGGATGGGGATTTTTTTAAGCTAAAATCAGATGGTTAATTTTCTGTTTTTCACTTTTAGAGGAAAAGTTGAAATTGCTCAAGTTAGCATGATAGATTTAAGTTGACTGTTCACTTGCAAGTCGTTGCTGGAGTCACTAGAGGGCACACTCCTATCAAAGACTATTCTAATTTCTGAAAATAAAATATCATAACATTTTTGAAATATTTTTTAAAAGCTTCAAATAAACTCCCATTCCTCTTTTAAGACATCAGCATGGTCTTTCGGTATCCTTCTCATTTTTTTTTGTCTGCTTACTTTGCTTTTAGAATAGTAAGCTGTGGGATCTACTGTTGTTGTATGTAGTGGCTGACAAAGGATTGAATTTTCTCATTAAGTTTAATTCTACATCTTTGTCCTAGGTAGTAGCACGAACCCTCTTGAGGTTCTTAGGTTCTCCCTACACTTTTCTCACACTTCCACAGAGGTGAAATTATTCAGAGTTACATAGTCACTCTGTCAGTGGTCCTGTCCTAGATATGTCACCCTCCTTTTGGAGATATGAAACACATTTTTATTTTTATAGATTAAGAGTTTTGTTTTGTAAGTTTGATGGTTTTGAAAAAAGGTAAAGGATTTTTTCCTTGTTTGAAAGCCAAATTAATCTTGATATTGGGATGTGTAGGAGGAGGGTAGGAACTGGGTTTATTTGAGAAGGTGTTTGGGAGTGGCAGTACTTGCTGGTGGATATTTAGCCATGAAGTAAACCCATTGCCAGACCCAAGATTGTGCCAATTCACTGTTGCTATGATGAATAAATCATTGAGACACCAAAAGTATCAGTAGTGAGAGAGACCTAAACAAACAACATCATTTCCTATCAGTATTTAGTGAAATCCTAGGGTTCCATAAATGTTTGATGTGAATTTTCTTAAGAAATTTTGAAGTCCAAACTTACGCTAGAGGACAATGTGTCCACTCAAATGCCAAGCTAGTTTATTCTAGGGTATACCTCAAAAGAATTACTTTTCATATCTCAGTACATGTATTTAAACTACTTTTAAATTTCATCAATTAATAATAATAATAGCTGATGTTTACTGAATGCTTATTATGTGGTAAGCACTTTGTGTGCATCATTGGATTTAATTATGTGGTTAACATTATTATTTTCCTACTTTGTAGTTGAGGGAACAGAGGCTCAGGCTATGATTGTTTTAAATTTTATTTTTCCATTGCAGTTTACATTCAGTATTATATTGTGTTTGACCTGTATATCATACCAAGTGTATAGCAGATTGGTTAGACAATCATATACTCCACAAAGTGTTCCCCCTGATATTTCCAGTACCCACCTGGCACCATACATATTATTTACAATATTATTGATGATATTCCCTATGCTGTACTTTACACTCCTGTGACTATTTTGTAACTACCAATTTGTACTTCATAATTCCTTCACTTTTTTCACTGAATTCCCCAACCCCTGCACCTCTGGCAACCACCAGTCTATTCTCTGTAGCTATGAATTTGTTTGAATTTTCTTTGTTTATTTTGTTCTTTAGATTCCAAATATAAGTGAAATCGTATGGTATTTGTCTTTCTCAGACTGACTTATTTCACTTAGCATAATGCCCTCTATCCATTCGTACTGTTGAAAATGGTGAGATTTCATTTCTTTCTTATGGCCAAGTAATATTCCATCATGTACCACTATGGTTTTTTTTTTATCTGTTTGTCTGTTGATGGGCACTTGGGTTGCTTGCATATCTTGGGTATTGTAAATAATGCTGCAATGAATATGGGTGGTGTATATATTCTTCTGATTTAGCATTTTGTGTTTCTTTCGATATATATTCAGAAGTAGTATTGCTGAGTCATATGGCAGTTCCATTTTTAATTTTTTGAGGAACCTCCATACTGCAGGGGGTGATTTTTAAAAAATATTTTTTATTTATTTTTACAGAGGGGAAGGGAGGGAGAGAAACATCAATGTGTGTTTGCCTCTTGTGCACCCCCAATGGGGGCCTGGCCCACAACCCAGGCATGTGCCCTAGACTGGGAATTGAACTGGTGACTGTTTGGTTTACAGGCTGGCACTCAATCCACTGAGTCACAGCATCCAAGGATGATTTTTTAACATTAAAATCACATAGGTCATTTTTCTTTTTTCATCTTTAAGTGACTTGATCACTTAACTTAGGTCTGTTGGGCTCTAAGTCTTATTTACTGAACCATTAAATGATATTGCCCTCACAAATAGTTTTTAAAACCATGCTCCCCACTCAATCACAGCCTATATTCATCTGTTTATGTAAAGTTGTATAAGTAAGTGCGCAAAATGTACATATGGGCCACATTCAGCTTGGCACATACTCTTGTCACAACAGAGAACATGAAATGAAAACACCTAATAGAAGGCTGTGTGGAAGTTTGAGGAGCAGTAAAGTAGGCCAGTGTGGCTGAAATAGATTGACTAAGGGAGAGAGGAATAGAAGGGATCATTTAATAAAAGAGCACCAGATTTTCGGAGGATTTATAGACCTTTGTAAGGCTGTTACTCTGAATGAAAAGTGGAGCTATCGCAGGGTTTTGAACAGATGAAAGACATGATCTAACTCCAAGGTTTAACAGGATCATTCTGGCTGGCTGAAATTAGACAGTGGATAGTCAATGGTAGAAACCAGTTAGGAGGTATATTTATTTCCTGGAACCATAACAAAGTGCCACAAACTGGGTGGTTTAAAACAATAAAAATTTATTGTCTCACAGATCTGGAACTTAAAGATATGAAATCAAGGTGTGAGTAGGGACACCCTCCCTCAAGCTTCTGGGTAGAATCCTTCCTGGCCTTTTCCTAGCTCTTGCTGGTGGCTGTTCATCCTTGGAATTCCTTGGCTTTGCAGCTGCCACACTTCATTCTGTGCCTCTGTTGTCATATGACTTTCTTCCTGTTTGTCTCTGTTTGCACATGGCTGGCCCTCTCCTCTCTGTGTCTTTCTCTTTATGTAAAGACACCAGTATGTTGGATTAAGGAACCATCCTACTCCACTATGACTTCATCGGACTTATCTAATTACATCTACAATGACTCTGTTTTCAACTAAAGTAATATTCCGAAGAACTGGGGGTAGGATTTTAACATATCTTTTTTGGAGGAACACATTTAACCCATAACAGGAGGAGATTGCAGTAATCTAGGCCAGAGTTAAAGGGAAATTGGGCCAGGATGGCAACAATAATGGTAGTGAGAAGTGATCTGGTTATGAATATACGTTGAAGGTAGAGCCAAAAATTGTTACTGGTAACTAGGAAGTGAGGCCTAAGATAAAGAGATGAATCAAAGATGACTCCAAGGTTTTTGTCTTGAACAACTGGAATAATGAAGTTAATAACAACCGAGGTGGTGAATATAGAAGGAGAGCAGATTTAGGGGGAACTCATGGTTTGATTTGGGACAAATTAAATTTGAAATGCCTGTTGGACATTCAAGTGAAAATGTCCCAAACAGTGGGCAGTTAGATGTATGAGCCTGGAATTCTGGAAAAAGTTCAGAGCTAAAGACAATAATTTAGTAGTGATTTCTAGGAACCATGAAAAGCCACTTACAATTTGAGGTTGTAAAGCTTAAAATGAAACTTGTTCCAGCTAGGCTCAGTTCCTGGGATGCAGATGTAGAGAAGATGGAGAGTCAAATTCAATTTAGGTTCAGGTTTTTCCAGATAAGTTGATGGTGGGACAGGGAGTTGGAGAGTTGAAGATGGGTGCTAAGGAGTGATTATAATAATGGATCATGGAATCTAAGTTGGATAAACATGAACATGAGGATATGAAGGCAGTGATGGAAAACAAAAAAAAGGTTAGGGGTCAGAGGATTGTTAGAATGAAGATATTAGAAGGAATTAGATAGAAAGAGGGGTCAGTGGGGTGTTTCAAATTGAGATTTTTAAGATGGTGTGGTAATTTGTAATGGCAAGGTCTAGGAAATGAGCATGGGTGTGGATGGCTGATGTTGGTAAAAGGACATGATCTTTGGACTAGAAGTTAAACAACTGAAATGTCCTAGTATTACATGGATATTGAAATCTCCAAGAAAGATGACATCATCAGTTGTGAGAAAGAATGAGCCATGAGCTAAAATCATCAAGGATTAAGGGAGTTTGAACAAGAGGAGGGTAGATGATTACAATAAGGACTAGTAGGTGATATAGTCTTATAGTAAAGTGATTGAAAGTAGATGAGGCTTGGGGGGTAGGGATGACCTACAGAAACAAAATGGCAAGGAGGAACAAGGACACATACTCCAACTCTGGGCCCAGTGGTACATCAGGTATGAGAAAAAATAGCCACCACTTGCAAGAACTGTTCAGGAAGCAGTGTTCTCACATGGTAACCAAGTTTTTGATAAAGCAAGAAGTTCAAGGACAATTTTGGAGAAGTTCAGGTTGCTGGGGACTTAGCATAGAACAGGACAGAAAGGTTTGGGAGGGTTGCGGAGGGGTGGTAGATTGAGTCAGATTGGGGATGTAGGAATTCATTTTCCACATGGAAAAGAATGTGAGTAGTAATGGGTTATCTGGGTGGTTTGAACTTTTTGTGATGACAAGTGATAGGCATTTACAGCATGATGAATCTTTATGATCTCTTGGCTGGGGTCAGATGGTCAGTTTTAAATATAATGTCTTCTTGGGACTGGTGTCTTATATAATGAGTAGTCACTGATAATGGGAAATATAAGGTGAACTGGACTGGTGGTCTTACCAAGAGCATGCAGAACACTGGGCTCCCATTAATTTTCTCCAGAGAACTGGGAAATCTGGAGTAGGCTTAATCTTACCAAGAGGGATTGTAACCCTTAGGTTTCCTTTGTAGCTCTGTTGGGTAATCATAATACTTCCTTTGTGTCTTTTATTTTCATGACTTCTCATCACTTTAAAACAGTACAATGATGTTTGTTTTTGTAAAAATGACACACGATCCTTATAAAATATTCAAGTAATTAAGAAAAGTAAAACAATTAAAAAAAACATGCAAATAACCATGATTAACACCAGGTAAAACATCAGACAACTGTATGAATTTTCATATTTGTAACTATTTTACATGCTCTTGGATCTCTTTTAAATGATACAGATCCATTGCCATAAAAAGTTTGAATACTACAGATTTATTCTAAACCACTTAGTTTACAAATGAAGACATTGAAAAAAAAAACAAAAAAAGACCTGTCTAAGGCCACTCATCCAGTTACACCCAGGTCTTTTACCTCTCAGTTTAGTGTTTTGGTTTTTTGGTTTTTTTTTTTTTTCAATAAACCACGCTTATTTCCTTTCCTTTTATCACCTACATGACATACCCCTTGCTCTTTCACTACATAGGTCTCTGAGTGGCTCATTTTGTCTTTGTATTTGAACATTAATTTCTTCATCCAACAAATATTTATTGAATACCTAATATATGCCAAGCAAAAAATGATAGCCATTAGGGTCACAGCAGTGAACAAAGCAGACAAGATCTCCGACTTGTGAAGCTTACATTCTACAGAATGTACATAAAGCATATGCCTCATACCTCAATTTTCTCTAATATGGACAAGACATATAACTATGATTTGTTTATAACCCTAAATCCTTCATGATGATGGGAAAATGAAATGAGAAATTGTTAGACTTAAAATCATATCACTAGCACATGGGAATACCAATTGAGTACTTGCAAGTAATAGACATTAATACAATTCATGAGGTCTAGAACACTTTCCTGTAACTATGTTTTTTTAAAAATGTAATTAAAAATTTTAACTTAAAACTACCATAATGTTGCATATAAAAAAGAAAACATGCCCCTAATACAACCATTTAAAACTAAAAAAAATATATAATCTATAGAAGCAAAAGTTTTCTTTAATCCTACTCTCCAGAGGTAACATTTCTAAACACAGATGTAAGCCCTTACCAACTTTTTCTATGCTTATATATATATTCCAGTTTTTGTTTTTAATAATGAAGAGTGTGTAATTGTAAAATTTTCAAACAATACAGAAAGAGCATAGTATAGAGTGAAAGTTCCTCACACCCTCACCCCTAATCCCAGTCCTCATGGATAAGCATTAACATATTGATGAGTATTTGCCCAGGCTGCTGTGGCTCACTAGATTGAGCACTGGTCTGTGAAGCAAAGGGTTGCTGATTCGATTCCCAATCAGGGCACATGCCTGGGTTGTGGGCCAGGCCCCAGGAGGGGGCATGCCAGAGACAACCACACATTGATGTTTCTCTCCCTCTCTTTCTCCCTTCTAAAAATAAGCAAATAAATCTTTAAAAAAAATTGATGTGTATTCGATGTGAATACTTTCAGATGTTTTCTATGCATTTACAAATAAACATGTGTGTGCATACAGAGATATGTGTGAACACAGACATACACACAAACACATACATTCAGAGAAAAGGTGCTCTTTGAAGTTTTTTTTTTGTTTGTTTGTTTTGTTTTAAACCAGCAGTAGTTAGAAGCTTTGGAGTTCAGTAGTTTAGGGATTGTTCCTGTTTTTTCATTTTCTTCAAGTAGAACAATGCAACCATATGCCAGTCACTCTGTGGATTTAGTATTTTATGCTTGGAATGTAATCAGATGCTGAATGCTATTAACAAAACCTTTGAAAGAAGGCCCATTTGTGTACCTTGTAGATATACAAGGCCAAAGGTGAATGTAGTGGCCAACTGAGCAGTTGGCAAGGGGGTGGGAAAATGAATACACTAACATTGGTAGTAAGTTGACGGCCATGGGAACCATATTATGTGGAGAAGCATCCCAAAATTCCTATAATTTTGGAAATAAAAGCAATACTTAGAGTCTTACAGTCTTTTTACCTCAATTGTTAAATTGGTGTGTTGAAAAACAAACAAAAAATACCTGGATATGGTCTAAATAAGACTGCTTTCTATCATGCCTAAAATGGGAAAATTCCAAGATTCTCATTTTAAAAATTGTTTAGATACAAAGAATAAGCTACAGTAATGTATGTTTGATTAATGTCATATCTCTAAACTCTTTAATGTCAACTCACTGTTTTTTTTTCAAAAATGATTTTTATTTATTTATTTTTAGAGAGAGGGGAAGGGAAAGCAAAAGAGAGGGAGAGAAACATCAATGTGTGGTTGCCTCTTATGCTCCCCCTACTGGAGACATGGCCCACAATCCAGGCATGTGCCCTGACTGAGAATTGAACCAGCGACCCTTTGGTTCACAGTTCGGTGCTCAATCCACTGAGCCACACCAGCCAGGGCTCAAATCACTGTTCTTCATTACCAACCCCTACATGTGCTTTTCTTTTAGTTTAGGCAGGCTTACTGCATTGCAGAAGACACTGTGGTGATTTCTATCATGCTAACAATTAGATATTTGCCTTTTTAAAGTCTATTTTATTGATTATGCTATTATAGTTTTCCCTATTTTTTCCCCTTTATCCCCCCTCCACACTGCACCCTGCAAGACTCCGGCATTCCCCACCCCCTTAATTCATGTCCATGGGTTGTACATATAAGTTCTTTGGCTTCTGTTTCCTATACTATTCTTAACCTCTCCCCATCTATTTTATGCCTACCAATTATGCTTCTTATTCTCTGTACCCCCCATTTCCCCTTCCCCCTCCCCCTCCCAACTGAAAACCCTCCATGTGATCTCCATTTCTCTGGTTCTATTCCTGTTCCAGTTGTTTGTTTAATTTTAGTTTTTGTTTTTTTAGGCTCAGTTGTTGATAGTTGTGAGTTTGTTGTCATTCTATTGTTCATAGTTTTGGGGCTCCTTTTTCTTAGGTAAGTCCCTTTAACATTTCATATAATAAGGGCTTGGTGATGAACTCCTTTAACTTGACCTTATTTGGGAAACACCTTATCTGCCCTTCCATTCTAAATGATGACTTTACTGGATAGAGTAATCTTGGATGTAGGTCCTTGCCTTTCATGACCTTCAAGACTCCTTTCCAGCCCCTTCTTGCCTGTAATGTCTCTTTTGAGAAATCAGCTGATAGTCTATGGGAACTCCTTCGTAGGTAACTGTCTCTTTTTCTCTTGCTACTTTTAAGATTCTCTTTTTATCTTTAATCTCGGGTAGCTTAATGATGATGTGCCTTAGTGTGTTCCTCCTTGGGTCCAATTTCTTTAGGACTCTCTGGCTTCCTGGACCTCCTGGAAGTCTATTTCCTTCACCAGATTCGGGAAGTTTTCCTTCATTATTTGTTCAAATAAGTTTTCAATATCTTGCTCTTCTTCTCCTTCTGACACCCCTATGATTCTGATGTTAAAGCACTTATAGTTTTCCCAGAGGTTCCTAAGCCTCTTTTCAATTTTTTGAATTCTTGTTTGTTCATTCTGTTCCAGTTGGATGCTTATTTCTTCCTGATGTTCTAGATCATTGATTTGAGCCCTGGTTTCCTTCCATTCACTGTTGGTTCCCTGTGTATTTTGCTTTATTTCATTTTGGGTAGCCTTCATGTATTCCTTCATTTTGTGACCAAGCTCAATCAGTTTTGTGAGAATCCTGATTACCAGTGTTCTGAACTCTGCATCAGATAGGTTGTCTATCTCCTCATTGCTTAGCTCCTTTTCTGGAGTTTTGATTTGTTCTTTCATTTGGGTCATATTTCTTTGTCTTGTCACATCTGTTATTTTTTAAGGGCATGAGACCTTAGGTATTAGCCAGGGTGGGGCAACTTTCTTGGCTGTGTTGTGGTGCTGTCGTTCTGGGTGAATGTTTCTTTAACTCCTTGTTTGCTGGAGTTCCATGCAGTTTAATTTTCTGGCACTTCTGATTGTTGTTTTTAGATTGGTTGTTGTCCTTCTTTTGGATGTGTGAGGAAGCAAAGTGTTTCTACCTGCACCTCCATCTTGGCCTGAACATATTTTTTTTACCTTTGATAAGATTTCACAAGAAACCTTGATGAAGTCATTAAAACCAGGCCTGAAATAATTAACCTTTACTAATTTGAAAGGCTTAACAGGGAATATTTTCTACAGTAGGTGTAATATTCCATTTTTTTCCAGAAAATTACTGGCCCAGTAGATGTCCCTTCTAACTGCAAAAGAAATTCCATTTTAAAAAAGATTCACCTTTTATCATGAATATTGCACAGGCACAATGTATTAAGACAATGGCTTCCCATGTAGTAGTTCATGATCTTGAACTTCCGAATGCTGATATTCATTGTATACATACCATTGATAAATATCCATCTGTTTTCACTCTCCATCTGTGAGTTGCAAGAACACTTGAATTCTAGTCCCTGGAAGTTTTAAAATGCCTCACAGTATTAAGCTTTCTCACAGAAGTAAAGTAGGTTAGTGTGCCAAAGCCTTGAATTGAAAATAGAGGTTGTGAAAAATAATTCTATTTAAACTGCTTTAGAGAAGAATCAAGAACAAGAAAGAGAAGCTATTTTTATACCATAGTGTAAAGATAAGAAACCTTGGACCTATAATTTGTATGTGACCATGGCTTAATGCAACTTGCAGCAATTTTCTGGGTTCTTACCCTTTTCTACCTGTCTCTCTTTATATAACTAATGAAGTGATTCCCCTGCATCTGATAGGTTGAACTCTGCATCTGATAGGTTGGCTATCTCTTCATCACTTAGTTGTATTTTTTTCTGGAGCTTTGATTTGTTATTTCATTTGTTTTTTCTACTGACCCACACACATATAGAGACAATTTCTTAAAGTCAAGTATAATATGAATATTGTATGAATTCAAAAGATACCTTAGGTGTTAAAAGGCAAGCTACAGTGCCCTGATAATGGCCTTTGAGATGGAGAGATGCTTTGCATAGCAGCTTAGTTTTCTGGGGGAGGCATTGGGTAGGTGATAACAATGTGAGAAGTGATGGAGTCTGCACCACCTTGGGATGAGTGATACCAAGTTTGAGAGACAGTTACTGAAGGTTTGGGGTTGCTGATCTTGGGTAGGTAAAACTTGCTGAGTGTTAACTGGAGGTGACATTAAGGTGGCAAAGTTGGAGGGGTGTAGGGGTAAAGGGCTGTAGGTGAACAGTAGATGACAAATAGGCAGGGCATGCTGGCTGGTCTTTTAACTTTTTACTCTTTCATTACTGTTTATATCCTTCTCTTTCTGGCTTAATTTCATTCTTTCTCCTTGTACTCTTGGGGGAGGAGTGGCTGGGATGGGCTTCAAGGAGGCTATGGGCTCTAAAATTTCAGTAAAGGGAAGGATCTGTAGTCTGTGTAAGCTTCTCAGATTTTCTTAGATCCAGAACTCTTCTCTGTTCTCCCATGTAATTTCAGGTCTCTCATTTTGAAATTTTAGAGTCCTCTTCTTTGAAAGTTCATCTTCCTTTGAGTCATTGCATTCCCTTAGTTCCTCTTTTACTTATTTAGACATAAAATGGAAGCAAAGTTTGCTTTATTCACTTTTATTTATTGAACAGTTGTACCTTTTATTAAAAAAAAGCAAGTGAAAGAGAGATTCTTATATTTATTGCCCATAAAACCTACTTAAATATTTTATTTTTTTCTCCTTTGGGAAAGTTGTTATAAGTAGAAACAAGATTTTCCATTCCTTCTGTGGAGGCTTGTATTCTTCAGACTTATGGAGAAATAATATTCATAATAAGAACTAGCAATTATTGGTTGAGCTTACTCTGTGTCAGGGTCTACATGCAATGTCTTACGCACCTCAAGAGGTTGTTGTGAAGATTGAGAAACTCATGTGTATGAAGTGCTTACTGTAATGCCTGGCATATAGTAAGCTGTCAATAAAACTGAGTGATTATTACTGTTATTGTTACTACTATTATTGAGATTTTGAAATAAGACACAGCCAGTGGCCTTGAAAAAGCATAGTTCAAGTTATAATGACCAAATTCTTGCCAGATACAACAAGGCTGCTGGGAAGAGGATAGCACAGATTCTAGGGATATGGTAGAGGAACAATGGTCTGGAAGCAACAGGAGTAAAGAATAGGACAACTGCCCAACTTCCAGCCTTGCAGATAAGGTATGACTACTTTTTTTTATTTTACAAACATCAACTTTATTATTCTTTTATTATTTTTTTATTTTTAAATTACATTTGACATACAACACTATCAACAGTATTTAGTTTCAGGTGTACAACCCAGTGATAACCCATTTATATAACTAATGAAGTGATTCCCCTGCATCTGATAGGTTGAACTCTGCATCTGATAGGTTGGCTATCTCTTCATCACTTAGTTGTATTTTTTTCTGGAGCTTTGATCTGTTATTTCATTTGTGCCATATTTCTTTGTCTTGGCATGCCTGTTACATAGTAAGGGGTGGAGTCTTAGGTATTCGCCAGGGTGGAGCAACCCACTTTGCTCAGCTCTGGCACAGTATGTGGGGGTGGAGTCCAAGAGGGAACAATGCTGCTTGTTTTGGTTCTCCACTGGCTGCTGTCTTTCAGTCACTTTTCATAGTACCCACAAGCAAATTGGACCTTTTGTGTGCTGATTCCAGGGTGGGCGGGTTTGTGTATGTTCTAGGAACCTGTGGTTCTCTCCAGTGAACTCTCCTGTGATGCTAGGAGTCCAATGCAATCCCTACAGATTTTTACAGCCAAAGGTTTTGAGGCTTTCTTTTACCATGCTGGAACCCTTGCTCTCCAGTCTTGCTCCCCAGTTGTTCCTCCTGGTTTATCTGCACACAAATGTGGGACCACCTGGTCCACCAGCCGCACCTCACCTGCCCAGGTCCTCCAGTCGCTACCTTGCTGCGAGTCCTCTCCATCCTGGCTGCCCTTCTCTGCTCCTCCTTCCAGTCTGGATGAATGTTTCCTCTTTAACTTCTTGGTTTTCAGACTTCCATACAGTTCAATTTTCTGTCAGTTCTGGTTATTTTTTTTGTTTTGTTTTTAAATTCATTGTTGTTCTCCCTTTGGTTCTGTGAGGAGGCAAAATATATCTACCTATGCCTCCATCTTGGCTGGAAGTCCTCCTTTAGCTTTTTCTTTTGTGGGAAGCTCTTCATATGTCCTTTGATTCTAACTGATAGCTTTGCTAGGTAGAGTAATATTGGTCACAGGTTCTTGATTTTCATTACATGGAATATTTCATGCCAATTCCTTCTGACCTACAAAGTTTCTGTTAACAAATCAGCTGGTAACCTTATGGGAGCTCCCTTGGAGTTAACTGTTTTTCTCTTGCTGATTTTGAGATTCTCTTTGTCTTTGAACTTTTGCATTTTAATTATGATGTGTCTTGATGTGGGCATTTTTAGGTTCGTCTTGTTTGGGACTCTCTGCACTTCATGGGCTTGTATGTCTATTTTCTTTACCAAGTTAGGAAAGTTTTCTGTCATTATTTTTTAAAGTATTTTTAAAATATTTTAAATATTTAATCTGCCCTGGCTGGTGTGGCTTAGTGGATTGCGTGCCAGCCTCAGTACCAAAGGGTCACCAGTTCTATTCCCAGTCAGGACACATGCCTGGGTTGTGGGCCAGGTCCCCAGTAGGCGGCATGTGAGAGGCAACCACACATTGATGTTTTTCTTCTTCTCTTTCTCCCTCCCTTTTCCTCTGTATAAAATAAATAAAATCTTTTAAAAATAAATATATAATCTTTACTATATTTTCCATTAACATTTAGTCCCCTTATATCCCTGTCCCCCCCAGCAATCACCACACTGTGGTCAATGACCATGGATCTTTTTCCTTTTTTGCTCAATCCCTCCACCCCCAAACCTCCCCCCAACTAGTTGTCATTTGTTTTCCATCTATGAGTGTGTCTTACTCTGTTTTGCTTGTTCAGTTTGTCCATTAGATTCCTCATATGAGTAAAATCATATGATATTTTTCTTTCTCTGACTGGCTTATTTCAGTTAGCATAATGTTCTCCAGGTCCATCCATACTGTTGCAAAGGGTAAAATTTTCTTCTTTTTTGTGTCCTAGTAGAATTCCATTGTGTAAATGTCCCATAGTTGTTTGATCCACTCATTTACTGATGGACACTTGGGCTGCTTGCATATCTTGGCCATTGTAAATAATGCTGCAATGAACATAGGGGTGCTAATGTTCTTTCAAATTAGTGTTTTTGGGTCCTTGGGATATATTCCCAGAAGTGGGAATGCTGGGTCAAAGGCAGATCCATTTTGAATTTTTTGAGGTATCTCCATACTGCTTTCCATGGTGGCTACACCAATATTGATAGAAATTGCATTGAATCCATAGATTGCTTTGTGTAGTATGGACATTTTAATGATGTTGGTTCTTCCTATCAATAAACATTTTATGTGCACCCACTTATTTATAGCTTCTTCAATTTCTTCAGTGTCTCATAATTTTCAGAGTATAGGTTTTTTACATCTTTGGTTCATTTTATTCCTAGGTATTTTATTCTTTTTGAAGTAATTATGAATGGGATTGTTTTCTTAATTGCTCTTTCTGTTAGTTTGTTATTGTCATATAAAATGCAACTGATTTCTGGATATTAATTTTGTATCCTGCTACTTTGCTGAATTCATTGATCAATTATAGTAGTTTCTTGGTGGAATCTTTCAGGTTCTCTATGTACAAAATCATGTCATCTGCAAATAAAATCAGTTTTACTTTTTCTTCCAGTTTGGATGCCTTTTATTTCTTCTTCTCGTCTGATTGCTATTTCTGGGACTTCCAGTGCTAAGTTGAATAAAAGAGATGAAAGTGGACATCCCTGTCTTGTTCCTGATGTTAAGGGAAATGCTTGTAGTTTTTGCCCATTGAGTATGATGCTAGCAGTGGGTCTGTCATAGATGGCCTTTTTTATGTTTAGGTATGTTCCCCTTAGTCCCACTTTGCTGAGAGTTTTTATCATAAATGGGTGCTGTATTTTATCAAAAGCTTTTTCTGCATCTATTGATATGATCATGTGTTTTTTTATCCTTCATTATATTTATGTGGTGGATCACATTTATTGATTTGAGAATGTTGTACCAACCCTACATCCCCAGAATAAATCCCTCTTGATCATGGTGTATGATGTTTTTGATGCATTGTTGTATTTAGTTTGCTAATTTTTGTTGATGATTTTACCATCTATGTTCATCAGGGATATTGGCCTCTTATTTTCCTTCTTTGTAATGTCTTTATCTGGTTTTGGAATTAGGATAATGCTGGCCTCATAAAATGAGTTTGGGGGCCTTCCCTCCTCTTGAATTTTATGAAATGGTTTGAGGAGAGGTGTTAGTTCTTCTTGAATGTTTGGTAAAATTCAACTGTGAAGCCATCTGGTCCAGGGCTTTTGTTTGTTGGGAGCTTTCTCATTACTACTTCAGTTTTATTAGGTGTAATCTGTCTATTCAGATTATCTGATTCCTCCTGATTTATTTTTGGAAGATTGTATATTTCTAGGAATTTATCCATTTCATCCAGGTTGTCCAGTTGGTTGGCATATAATTGTTCACAATATTTTCTTACAATCCTGTATGTTTCTTTGGTGTCAGTTGTTATTTCTCCTCTTCATTTCTGATTTTACTTATTTGGTTCCTTTCTCTTTTTCTTGATAAGTCTGGTAAAAGGTTTGTTAATGTTGTTTATCTTTTCAAAGAACCAACACTTCGATACATTGATCTTTTGTGTCAGTTTTTTACTCTATTTCATTTATTTCTGTTCTGATCTTAATTGTTTCCTTCCTTCTACTCACTTTGGGCTTTGTTTGTCATTCCTTTTCAAGTTTCTTTAAGTGTGAAGTTAGATTGTGTATTTGAGCTTGTTCTTTCTTTTTTCTTTCTTTCTTTCTTTCTTTCTTTCTTTCTTTCTTTCTTTCTTTCTTTCTTTCTTTCCTTCTTTCTTTCCTTCTTTCTTTCCTTCTTTCCTTCTTTCTTTCTTTCTTTCTTTCTTTCTTTCTTTCTTTCTTTCTTTCTCTTTCTTTCTTTCTTCTTTCTTTCTTTCTTTCTTTCTTTCTTTCTTTCTTTCTTTCTTTCTTTCTTTCTTTCTTCTTTCTTTTTGAGAAAGGCCTGTAATGCTATGAATTTCCCCCTCAGGACTACTGTCTCAGTGTCCCACAGATTTTGGATTGTTGTATTCTCATTTTCAGTTGTTTCAAAGTATCTTTTGATTTTTTCCTTGATCTAATTGTTGACCCATTCATTTGTTAATAACATGTTATTTAGCTTCTCTGTCTTTGTGTGTTTTTCAGTGTTCTTCTTGTGAAAATTTCTAGTTTCATAGCATTGTGGTCAGAGAAGATGCTTGATATGATTTCAATCTTCTTAAATTTATTGAGACTTGTTTTGTGTCCCACTCTGTGTTCCATCCTAGAAAACAATCCATGTGCGCTTGAAAGGTATGTATATTTTGCTGCTTTGAGATGAAATTCTCTGAAGATATCAATTAAATCCATTTGATCTGGTGTGTTGTTTGAGGCCACTGTCTCCTTATTTATTTCCTGCCTGGAAGATCTATTCATTGAAGCCAATGGGGTGTTAAAATCCCCAACTATGACTGTATTTCTGTCAATCTCTTCCTTTATGTCCATCAAGATTTGCTTTACATATTTAGGTGCTCCTATGTTGGGTGCATAAATGGTTAGTAAGGTTATATCCTCTTGTTGGATTCGTTCCTTTTTCATTATGTAGTGTCCTTCTTTGTCTCTTACTATAGCCTTGGTTTTAAAGTTTATTTTGTTAGATATATGTATTGCTACCCTCAGCTTTTTTTTTCTTTTCCATTTGCATGAAATATCTTTTTCCAACCCTTTACTTTTAGTCTGTGTGTATCTTTCAATCTGAGATGGGTTTCTTGGAGGCAATATACATATATGGGTCTTGTTTTCTTATCCATTCAGCTACCCTCTGTCTTTTGGTTGGAGTATTTAAGCCATTTTCATTTAAGGTGATTATTTATATGTATGTTGTTCCATTTTATTGTTAGAGTATTTTCCTCTTTTTTTCTTTCACTTCTCCTCTTCCTCCTCCCCCTCCTTCTCATTCTCCCTCTTCTTCCTCCTTCTCTTCTTCTCCTTGTCCTTCCCCTTCCTCTCCTCCTTCTTCCAGCAAGCCTTTTAACATTTGTAGCAGTTGGTTTGGTGTAAACAAACTCCTTTGGTTTCTTTCTTGTCTGGGAAGCTCCTTATTTTGCCTATGATTTTAAATGATAGCCTCCTGGGTAAAGTAGCTTTGGTTGTACCTCCTTACTTTTCATCACCTTGAATATTTCATGCTACTCCCTTGTGGCCTGAAATGTTTCTGATGAATAATTAAATGACAGTGTAATTGGTGCTCCACTGTATGTAAATACCTGCTTTTCTCCTGCAGCTGTTAGGGTTCTCTCCTTATCTCTAAGTCTTGTCATTTTAATTATGATGTGTCTCAGCATAGGCCTCTTTGGATCCAATTTGTTTTGGTATTCTCTGAGCTTCCTGGACTTGTATGACTTTTCCCCTTCACCTGATTAGGGACATTTTTAGTCATTAGTTCTTCAAATAGGTTCTCGATCCCTTGCTCACTCTGTTCTCCTGGTATTCCCATGAGGTGGAAGTCATTACTCTTCATGTTGTCCAAGATGCTACTTAAGCTCTCCTCCTTTTTAAAAAATTCTTTTTTCTTTTTGCTGCTCTGCCTGATTGTTTTATTCTACTTTGTCTTCCAAAATATTGATTCAGTCCTCTGCTTCTTCTAACCTACTGTCTATTCTTTCCAGTGTATCACTTGTGTCATATATTGCATTCTTTTATTTCTCACTGGTCCTTTTTTGTGATGTCTATGTTTTTTTTTATGCTGCTGAGTATCCTCATAATCACTACTCTAAACTTTCTATCTGATAAATTATTGTCTCCATTTCTTCTAGTTCTTCTGGAAAATTGTCTTGTTCTTTCATTCAAGGTTTATTTCTTTGCCTTCCCAAATAGACCTCTATTTCTTCCCACAAAGAAATAGAAGTAACCTTTGGCTGCTTCTTTGTATTTTCTGCCTTAAATGTTAAGATAATCAGTCATCAAATCAATGATTTGTTATTGTAATCAAGCTGTAATCAGCAGTCTGGCTTAAGCACCGCAGGGCTGGGTAGAGTAATTCTTGTGGGCGGGGCTATTGCTGCCCCTCAGGCTGATGCCATTCAGAGAGGAGTGCTCTGCCTGAGAGAGATGGATCCTGCAGTATGGAGGATGACTCAGCATGTGGATCCTGCTGACTGTTCCCTCAGTTCTCTTCCTAGGGCCACCAATCCCAGACTCTCCTCAAGCATCTGTGGTTCACTCTGTCCTCCTTTTGCTGGCACCCAGGGTAGGAGGCTGCAAATAAAATTTTGTGGTTTGGCCCTTTAAAAGGCTCTCTGAATCTCCAGCTGCCTCTCCCTGTGTGACAGAATCCTTGCTGCTTTTCACAGCTGGATGTTATCCGGGTTCCTTTCTGCCTCTCTTGCTGTAGGCTGGTGAGCCCAGGATGGGATTTAGACCCCACATTTCTCAGGGGAATCCACCCCTCCCGCTGAAATATACCTCTGGCAATTCATCTGCTGCCCATGGGAGCCCAGCCAGCCCTCTCACATCTCCTTCACACTCCCTACCAGTCATGTTGTAGTGAAGTTTTTTGTTCTGTCTGTCTGTGGTTGTAAGGCTTCTTTCCAGCTAGTTTCACTTGATTATTTAAGATAATTTCTCTACAACTTAGTTGTACTTCCAGATTGATCATGGGAAGAAGTTAGTGTAGCTTCTACTTACTCCTCTGCCATCTTGGATCTCTCTTCAAATATGTTTTAAATTTCTTGCTCTCTCTTCTCCTTCTGGCACTTCCATGATGTGAATGTTGGTATACTTAATGTTGTCCCAGAGGTTCCTTACATACTATCTTCATTTTTGGGGGGCGTTCTTTTTTGTTTTTGTTGTTCTCAGTGGGTGTTTTCTGATTTCCTCTCTTCCAAATCACTGATTTGATTATCTGCTTCATTTTCCTCCACTGTTGATTCCCTGTAATTTATTCTTCATTTCAGTTAGTGTATTCTTCATTTCTGACTGGTTAGTTTTTATGGTTTCCATGTCCTTTTTCATGCTGTTGAAGTTCTCACTAAGTTCCTTAAGCAATCTTATAGCCATTGTTTTGAACTCTGTATCTGGTAGTTTGCTCTCTCCAGGTACACCCCCTGTGTGGGCTTTGTACACTGTCCTGTTGTAGTTAAGCTTTGTTTGCTGTTGGCATGTCACTAGTTGGAGGTTGACTCCCAGGCCAATTGGTTTCAAAGACAGGCTTTGGCTACAGTGAAGGAGCTTCTGTGCAGGCACCAACCCCATGGAGTATAACTTGCTTCAGTGCAGCTTTGGTGCTTACTGAGTCCACCCCTTGAATGTTATTCATGGAGGTGATTGGGTGGTGCTTTGATGTGATCTGAAGCAATCTACCAGGTGCACTGGCTCTGGAGTCTCCTAGGAGGTGCAAGGACAGCCACCATCTGTGTCCTGCCCAGGGCCACTTGGCATGTGCTACCGAGCTATCTGCAGATGGCTGCTACTTGTGCTGGGTTTGGAGGTAGGCAGATGAAGCCAAGCTGTGAACTGAGGCTGGCTGCGACTGTGCTAGGCCTGGGGCCATTTAACAAGAGGTATAGGGTACACAGAGGCCAGATGCTGCTTGTTTGAGAGGTTTTAATAAAGTTTGAAGCATGAGGCAAGACAGACCATTTGTATGGAAATATCACTGGGAGCAGCTTTGGTGGGCCCACAAGTTGAGTGTATCCACATCTCAGGGAATCACCAGGGTGGGGTGAATAGTGTGAGCCAGGTTTATGGAGACTCAGATATGGCACCTGCCTGCCAACTCTATAGGGAGGGCTAAGAAAAGGAACAATGGCCTGTGCCAGCACTTCTGTCTGGGAGAAAGCTGTTCCTCAATCCCTTGCCCTAATGCCTGACAATTCAGTTCCTCCCTTATGTCCCTGGGGCCTTTCCAGCTGCTGCCCAAGTGCAGGAGCTCAGAGAGAGTGAGTCCAAGTACGTCCATGTGTGGACCCTTTAATAGGAGCTGCCTGGGACACCAGAAGCCCTCCACCTCACTCAGTCACAGTCCTCACTGATTTTTACATCCAGAAGTTATGGGGACTTCTCTTCCTGGCACTGGAACCCTGGGCTGAGGTCTGGTGTGGGTCTGGGACCCCTTGCTCCTCAGGGTGTACCTCTACAGCTGAGATATCCCTCCAGATTTTTAACTGCCACATGTGGATGTAGCACCAGCCTGTTTTGCACCTTTGTACCTCCTACCAGTCTCCATGTAGCTTCTTTTTTGTATCCTTAGTTATAGGACTTCTGTTCATCTAGATTTCAGGCATTCTGATGGTCGTTCTGTGATTTAGTTGTAATTTTGATGTGGTTGTAGGAGGGTCCAAGAATCATGTTTACCTATGCTGCCATCTTGACTGGAACTGAAGATATGACTACTTCTGAAAATAGTCCCTAGCAAGGCTAACTATTGTAATGAATAAGAGCACATCCAGATTTGGTTGTCATTCCTAGCTGCGTCATTCACTAGCTGTATGACCCTTAATAAATCACTTAAGTATTCAGAGTCTCAGTTTCTTCATTTGTAAAATGGGAGCACTAATGGAATTTAAGTCAGAGGGTTGTGTGATAACACATATGAGATAATAATAAATGTGAAATAACCTTAAAGTGTGTCTTCTACCTAATAAATGGTGTTGTTATCATTAATATTCCCACCACCTTACAAAGTAAGGATGAGTACCCAATTTTACAGTTGAGAAAATCAAGATTTAGAGGGCTTGTTTAAGGAACAATTAATAAACTTAAGTTACAATTTGAACTATGATCAATATGCCCCAAAGCCTGTGATAGTTCCCAGAAACATTATTTTTATTAATTTTTAATAATCACAAATAAGGAGCAGAATGTTATCACTTTAAAATAATAACATCAAACCCTAAATGTGTTCCTTAGCCCTTGAGGTACCCTGGCTGTTCATTTCACTTGCTTTCAACTCCAGGGAAAATGAGTTGTTTGTTACCTACAATTTGGTGCAGTTATTTTTTCTTCTTTTTCAAAGCCTACTTGCCCCTTTTAGTAAATTAGTGTTATTTCTGTGAAACAAAGGTGTTTCTGATGTTTCAGCCTTTTCATCTCTATCTAAGCATCTACCTTTTGGCAAGTTTTTACTTTCAGTTTGATTACTGCTGCCCCAAACACAAGGGCCTCAGGTCTAAGCATTTTCTGGAACTCAGTATCTTTGTGAGAATGATGCTAGTGCTGGGCTTGGATTGTATAAAAATTCTAGACCTCATATTTTCAGAAGGCCTACCTGCTTCTCTTATCCCTTACATGATGCTGCACTTACACCATTGGCTTCAGGGTTTTTTTTTTTTGGCATATGGCATTGTTGGCTCTGGAATCTGATAATCTCTGCAGCTTTTGTGATACTTCTTTTTTGAAATAAAATGCCCCTTTAGTACTGCTGGCATAAGCCCTGTTTAGTACTGCTGGCATATGGTGTTCCTAGAGCCTCACAATTGTTACCCTGAAGAGGGGTGAAAGGGAGCACATTTATCTTACTGAACTTGGGGTGAGCAAGGGTTCAGTAGGATTAATGTCTCAGGGAAATAAGAGGAATTGTGAGTGGGAACCATTATTAATTGCATGGTCTGAATTTATTTGACAGAAAATTATTGCTTGTGCATTATGAAGAAAGCACTGTGCTGAATACTGCAGGAATACAAAGATATGGTCTCTGTCCTTACAGATAATATGAGTTAATACAGGACTAAAACAACTGCTAAAGTCTTTATAGAGTTTGAAGCCCACAAGGAAAGTCCAAAACAGGGAAAAAAACCTGTGGTGATACAGTGTCTTTAGGACTGGAAAAAGCCTCACAAAGGAAGTGATATCTGGCACAAAATAGGTGCTCAAGAAATATTTATTAAATTGGGGTTAGACAAGTAAAGTATGACAAAGGGCACTATAAATGGAATGAGTGTTATGAACAACACATGGAGGCAAGAACAGTCATAATTTCAGGATGACTATTAAAAAATGTAAAGCAAATGCTGGCAGGAGAAAGGAAATCCTTGTGCACTGTTGATGGGAATGCAAAATGGTGTAGCCCCTATGGAAAACAGTAGGAGTTTCCTAAAAAAAATAGCACTGTCATATGGTCCAGTAATCCCACCTCTGTGTATTTATCAAAAAGAATTAAAATCAGGATCTCAAAGAAATATCTGCAACCCCATGTTCATTGAAGCACTATTCACTATAGCCAAGAAGTGGAAACAACCTAAATGTCCATTGACATATGAGTGAATAAAGAAAATGTGGTATATACATAAATAAAATACTATTCAGCCTTTTAAAAAGAAGGAAGTTCTGCAATATGTGATAATATTGGTGAGCCTGGAGGACATTATGCTAAGTGAAATAAGCCAGTCACAGGACACATGCTCCATGATTCCACTTACATAAGGTGTCTTAAATAGTCAAATTCATAGACTCAAAGAGTGGATTGTTGGTTGTTGGTAGGGAGAAATAGGGAGTTACTAATCAAATTGCTTAGTTTCAGTTAAGCAGGATGAATAAGCTCAGGATATCTGTACAACATTGTACCTATAGTAAACAACACTGTATTTCACACTTAAAATTTTGTTGAGGGTAGATCTCATGTTAAGTGTTCTTATCAAAATAAAGTAAAATAAAATAAAATTAAAAAGAATGTTCATAATGTGTACTAAAACCAGGAAGGGCTTTAGGCCAGAGTAAAAGGTGAGGGAGGACTATAGAGTGAGGCTGGGATGAAGGATCATGGCCTGGACTGCCAGGTTAAGGATGTGCCTTTTATATAGTACATATTAGGGAGCCACTGGAGATTTTTGAGCACTAGAATAATGACATGAATTTATTTACTAGCATAGCTCTGATGACAGAATTGGTGGCCAAAGTTTTTTTTTAATTTATCGTTCAAGTGCAGTTGTCTCCTTTTTCTCCCCACTACTCCCCCTTACCCCAGCCATCCCCACTTCCCACTCTTGATCCTATCCTCCTTTGGCTTTGTCCATGTATCCTTTACACATGTTCCTGACAACCCTTCCTCATTTCCACCCGATTATCCCCTCTCACCTCCCCTCTGGTTACTGTGCGTTTATTCTTAATTACAATGTCTCTGGTTATATTTTGCTTGCGTGTTTGTCTTGTTGATTAGGTTCCACTTACAACAGGTGAAGAGAGGTTAAAAGAATGAGCATGAGGCCACTGTATAGGATGATCAGGCTGAATTCAAGACTTCCCCTAAAGAATACTTTTGGTAGAATGGTGGGAATAGAAGCCAGATTTCAAAGATATAAAAAGATGAGTGTGATAGTGGAAAGGAGGTGAGCTAGTCTTAGCAACTTGAGGACTCATGGGCCTGAAGGGATGGCTCGTGAAGTCAAACATCTTTGAAGGCAGAGAGGAAGGGGTCTGGAGAGAGAGAGAGAGAGAGAGAGAGAGAGAGAGAGAGAGAGAGAGACTAAAAATGTGGGGAGAGGCTGGCTAATTCATACAAATCAATTACAGGAGGACAGCTGAGATGGAAGTTAGTGGAAGGGTTTTCCTTGGACAGGAGCATTGCTTTCTTTTTCAGATATGGGACTAAAGGAGGAGATGTGAAAGGAAATGTTTTGAGGAAGAGAGTGAACCACAAGAAAAGGAAGGAGCAACAAAAGTTGGTACAGGCCTACATATAGAGCCTCACTCTTTTGGCAGAATCCTCCAAACACGCTTTTGAAAGCTTGCCCATTATGCAAGCCTCTTCCAAAAGAGTTATGGCCTGACTGATTCGCTTCAGCTTAAGTCAGAGACAACCTGACAACTCCAGTTGGCTCAGCACTTCTTGCAGTGAGTTGACACCATTTCTGGTGGGCTTCTAAGACAGTATAAATAGCTCTCTCTTGAGAGCAGGCTATACTTGGCACCTAGGCAGCCTCATTACACAACCAATTAAACTGCTATCACTTGAAAGGAATTGATGGCAATTCAAGGTCTGCTTGAGTAGACTTTGCATTTCCACATTCACACATACTATACAACCTTACAGTCAAGGAGATCTCTACCACTGAAAGGGGATGATATAAACATGACCTTAGAAACAGTACATTCTTTCACTTTCTCTAAGGAGTCTCAGAAGATCTTATGCATTAGATGGTAGTCAAGATCTCTTTAATCTTTCTGAATATAAAGGAGTCCTTGAAACTCTTTAAATGATAGGAAGCTCAAGGTTTTTGCTCTGTTGCATCTATCTGGGGTAGGAATGTCAGTTCCTCAGTGTCTGTCCCTTCTCAGGGTTTGTAAGTGAGGTCCCCAGATATTGAGCACAGTAAACCAAAGTCTGGGTTTTCCCCACAAAGAGGCTACAGTCTTCTTGCAAATACATATTTCTGAAGCTACTTTATCTGGTTCCAATGAAATGAACTGGGAAATGACCCAACAGAAGGACTGAAGTGGGAGGGGGGCTGAGGGAAGTGTGTCAGTTACGCCACTGCATCAGTAGCATCCACACTGGGCCTTTTGCTTCCTGCAGGAGAATGTTGACTTTCAGAATGCAACACAATTTCCCATCTACTTAAATGTGTTATTTAAATAAATTGCTTTGCTCTTGAGGGACCTTGGGACCTTGTACTCTTTGGTTCAGTAAGAAGCTGGTTGATTAGAGTCCAGAAAAGCTGTCAACGTGGAATCTAATAGAGTTTCAGCGTGGGAATATTAGGGGTCAGAGGCAACCTTATATTAGTTATCCCATCTTGTCATTAGATGACATGGATATTACTACAAAGAGTAAATCCATGGGGAGCACAAAGATTAAAGCTATAAACTGTCTAGAAGAAGTAAGATATTTCAGAGTGCAAACAAGTGCTTCTATTCAGTATGTGAAAACCAAATCACTCTGTGAATAGTTCAGACTCCCCGGTTTACTCTAACCTCATAGTATTTTATACTCTGAAATACTGTAAACTTTGGATTGCTCATTGGTTCTTTTTAAACAAATTCAGGCCTTATTCCTTAATAGCCCAAGATCACAAGAGTTAACACCAATAGACTAATTTTAATGCCGACCTGAAAAACAATTAGGAAGGCTTTTCTGCTCTCAAAAATCACCTGCTGCATTCTGAAACCAAATCTACTGTGCTTGTGGATTTTCTATTGTTTTGTATCATCTGCATTACTGTTTGTGTTTCTTTCCTGCAGTTCAAGGCACGCAGGGGCTTATTATTATCCTGGCTCCCCTACTGACTGGCTGTGTGACCTTGGTTGAATTACTTAACTCCTCTGAACCTCACTTCCTCCTATATAAGATAGACATAATAATGGGACTTACCTCTGAAGATTGTTGAGGGTGTTCAGTGAAATAATGCATTTTCAGTGGTTAGTACAGGGTAGGTACTAAGTAAATTATAGTTTTTAAATAATAACAATAATAGCCATTTAAATCAAATATGTAGCAATTAGACATGTGAGTACTTTGAAGCTTAATTCATTTTATTTGACCTGATTAAAGGTGTTTTAATCAGAAAGCATAAACATGAGGACAGAGGGGTAAGTAAAAAAATATATATCTACATGTCTATTTTCTTTGCATCTGAAGTTTTCATATGAAAACTTCATCTGAAGTTTTAAGGTAAGTTACAATGAGAAGGGTGTAATAATCTACCTTTTGCTAAAGTTCTCAAAACTCAAAATAAGACTATAATGAACTTCTGTGTTTTGTCACATAAATTATAACATCACTGTTACTATTGGTAAAATACATTTATATTTTAAATATTATTGAATTTTTTAGAGAGGGAGAAAAGAGGGAGGGAGGGAGGGAAAGAGAGAGAAAGAGATGTGAGAGAGAAACATCAAGCAGTTGCACTGCGTACATGCCCCAGCCAGGGCAATAATACATATTTTTAAAAATGTATTAAGTGGTGGAATCCAGGATCCTATAGTTGGTATTAGCTGTGGTATCCAGCATCTCATTTATCTTTGATCCATCATTTTTTTCTGATGGACATATCAGAAGAATTGGCACCTTGATATCCTATAAAACTGCAGATTCTTGGGCTTCTATCCTCAGAAGTTCAAGTTAAGGAGGAATGGAATGGGACCCAGGAATCAGAAACACCATAGATAATTGAGATGCCAGGGCCCAAGAGTCAGACTTGGAAAACTGTGAGTCAGTGGGATCCATTCTCTCCCTACCTCAATGGCACCCCTGGTCATTCCATGCTGCAAATCAGTCTGCAGCCTGAGATCCCTTAGTATCCTTTAGTTGGCATGGATTTAGAGCTCTAGTTCCCCTCTATTCATCTCCTGCAGAGTAGAAATTAGTTCTTAAGCAAGGTTTGCTCTCTCCTCCTGATGTGAGCTCACCCCAACACCACACATCATTACCGTGATTGTCTCCCAATTTCTGATTTAGATACAAACATGACACCAGCAATCATGTTTCATATTCAACTTGTAATTGAATGCAATATTGTGGGCATGCATCCCCATTGAAGGTCATCTCCATGGGACAATGAGCGTTGACAATAACAATCTCATTGGGATGTTTTTCTTTTGCCTTATAGCTGCATGTCCTGTCCCAACTTCCCTTCCCCAATGGGAAAGCATTACTTCTGCATCTGCTATTTATTATGCCTTGATTTTCTCATCAAACGCACATACACACATTCATTTGGAGCATCTGTTGTTAATTGGCTGCCTCCCATGGCTAGTCCTTCTTGGGCTCTCTCCTTCCTCTAACAATTCCTTTAAGCCACATGGTCACTTGGAATGAACTGATAAAAAAATTATCTGTCAACTGCTTCTGCAGAAGACTGAGTTTTATTTTTTGCCATCAGTACTTTATAACGTGACCTTGTTTGGATATAGGATCTTTGCAGAGGTAATCAAGTTAAAATGAGGTCATTAGGGTGTGTCCTCATCCAGTACGACTGGTATTTTTATAAAAAGAGGAAATTTGACACACAGAGAAACATACACAGAAGAAAGGTAGTGCAAAAACACATAAAGGGAAGATGTCCATGTGACTGGAATGATGCATCTATAAGCCAAAAAAATGCCAAGGATTGCCAGCAAATGCCAGAAGATAAGAGGTGAGGAAGAATTCTCCCCTAGAGCCATAAGAAAATGCATGGCCCTGCTGACACCTTGATTTTGGACTATTAGCCTGTAGAACTGTGAGACAATACATTTCTGTTGTTTAAATCACTCAGTTTGTGGTGGTTAGTATGGCAACCCTAGAAAACTATAGCCACCTTGGATACCCTTGTAATCTCCAAAAAATAAATATTAAAGCCAGATAAATTTTTCAAAAGAGCAAGTATCTAGCACAAAAGATTTGTCTGCTTAGCTCTTACTAGTGTGGCTCAGTGGGTTGGTTGGGTGTCATTCTGCAAACCAAGAGGTCACTGGTTCAATTCCCAGTCAGTGCACATGCCTGGGTTATAGGCCAGATCCCTGGTTGGGGGTGTGCAAGAGGCAACCAATTAATGTTTCTCTCCCTCTCTTTCTCCCTCCTTTTCTCTCTCTCTAAAAATAAATAATAAAATCCTAAAAAAAAATATTTGTCTGCTTTAGGTTGCATTGTATTTGTACTCGGAAGCCAAAACAGACAAACAAACAAACAAAAACAAACTCCATGGTGTCAGTGTCATGATTGTTGCCCATGCCCTCTATTGAATCTATAAAATTGTTTTGTTGTTGCTTTGTTGCTTGTGCTTATTTTGAGACTTAGAAGATTTCTGAGTCATATGTTTTGGTTGGTGGTTGAATAAGGTAGATGTGCTGTCTCTAGATATAGTTACAGTTTTTGAGTATTATTATAGGTTCCCTACTTGTGTAGCACTATCCAGCTATATCCTCTCATCTCACTTTCAAGCCAATGCATTTGGGCCATGTTAACATAAGGCCCTTTATATTATTGCCTTGGTAATACAGCTGTCACTACAATCTCACAGGACAGTAACAGGATCCAGGGATAATTTTTCTCCCAAACATCAAAGCCAAGAAATTTATAGCAATGACTAGCTTCCTCCTCATCCTGGCACTGTTGCAGTTACTAAGAATTATCAATGCACATGTAGTACTGTTACAGAGCAAAACAGTGGGTTCTTGAGACTGGCAAAACACTTCCAAAGTCTCACTTTCTCGAACCTGAGGGGTCAGTCTTCCACGGGCAATTAAAGTCCCTTCGTGGTCGCCAAAAACTGTTACAGAGCAAACAGAAGGTTCTAGAGACTGGCAAAACATTTCCAAAGTCTCACTTTCTCAAACCTGAGGGGTCAGTCTTCCACGGGCAATTAAGATCCCGGACAAGCCCCCAAAACTGTTACTGAGCAACAGAAAGGTCCATTATTATCCGCCGCCTTATGGAAAGACGTCTCTCAAAACCAGAGATTTGTGAAAAGGAAAGGAAATGTTTATTAATGCTATACAGAGTTAAAGTAGTAACCTAACATCTCCATTAATATATCAAAGTCCTTTAGGATACCCAGACACCCACAGTGTTTCCTATCTCCCTCTTCCCTAAGTCAGGGTACCGTAATTGCAAGGAAGAGAAGCAAACGTCTGGGATCCAGGCTCTTGACACCGTCAGCTGTGTCGTCGTCCAGGCAGGATCTCTGGTTAATCCAAAGCCATGTGGCACCACTGGCAAGAGTTCTTTCACCCTTCTTCCAGGCAGTCTCTCTTGCTCCCAGGCCACACAGCCAAAGGGAGCACCCCAAAGCCGAGTGGTCCTTCTTTTACCAAAGCTGTGGGGAAGGGGTCCCCACTCTGGAAAAGCCACGTGGCAATTCTCTGCTAAAGCCACATGGTGATTTTCCCTCACAGGGTTGTGAGGGTCCTAACTCTTGGGAAAGCATGTGGATTCTCTCTTCATGGAGCTGCGGGTCCTGCTCTCTGGTGAAACCGCATGGATCTCTCTCCTGTGAAACCGATCTCCCCCCAAATGGCTGCCACGCCTGGGTTTAAATCCCCACGCCAATCCGCCTCTGCAGCCCTATTTCCAACTCCTCCTACAATCGGTTACACCTGCCAGCATTCCCGTATATTTCCAAGGTTATTGGGATGCCATCATGAGTCTGGGCAGGTGTGTCCCATTTTCTGGAGCCAATCTTCTCCAAGCTCCCACACAGGTGCTTTAACTTAGGGTTCCTCCCCCAGTCACATCCTTGGGGAAGTCCTTTCCATCCCTCTGGCTCAGAGCATGGCCACAGCTATTTAACACATCTAAGCTACCAGCCAAAGGCTATAGATATGTTAAAGGACCATGCCATGGATTAGCAGCTCTGCATGTCCCTGCTCCATGTGTCCCTTCCCCCAACTCATACCTGTGGGGGAAGGGGTGAGGACATCTTATATGTCCCTCTAATATTTCCTGGACACCGTGAGTTCTGGGCCCCATTCTAACTCCCTTTTGGGGCCCCCCTCTTGGCTGCACCCTGTTACAGTACTAATCTACACTGGGAAATACACAGATCAGATCTCATGACAGATGCTTGGAAATTTTTATAAACAGGGACCTTCACTTTTAATCCTCTTGATGGTGTTTTCCCAGGGCTGTGTTGTGCCGCTGAAATTTAGATGACTAAAAGTGAGCTGTGAAGACTGTATTGAGGTCAAGAAGAAACAGGGATTATTTAGCCATGACTAAAGTGATTGATGATGAAAATTGGTGTAACTTTATAGAGGGCATTATTAATGAGTACCTGGCAAGAATGCAAACATAAATGGCTTTGGCATTACCCAGGCTTGGGTTTGAATTCTGTGTGATTTTGGAAATATGACCTCAGTTTACTGAGCCTCAGATTAAAAAATAATATGAAAAATTCCAAATATTCCAAAGGTAGAAAAGAACAATATAGCAAACATAAATGTACTCACCTCCAAGTTTTAAAATCATTATATATTACCAATACAGTTGTAGCCTCACGTATGTCCTTCCCCAACCACATTTGACTCCTTGCTCCCTGACCCTGCCACTCTCCCCGGTCCCATCACAAATACAGTTAAAGCAATTAATATTGAAAAGTCAAAAAGATACTAACCTATAGAAAGTAAAATTACCACTGAAATGGCAGCAATTGGTAGAGACTCTCTTATTGTAGGGTTAATTAATATATTTACTGAAAGATTAGCAAAAGGGCTTTTTAGGGAAATCATGGATGCTATTTTTACTTTAAATATATAAATTAAAATCTTCTAGGAAAATATTAGATTTCTAGTAGTCTGCATTGTTTTCTAAACAAGGCCAGATTAGTTAGTCCCTGTATTGAGTTCTTAGGATATATTGGCTTTACGTGGTTATGATGGCTTTATGGACACTTGCTCATATATTTGGTCAAACATTATTATGGATATTTCTGTGAAGGTCTTTTTTGGAGATGAGATTAACATTGAAATTGGTGGAATTTGAGTAAAGCAAATAACCCTTCGTAATGCAGATGGACCTCAGGTGGTCAGTCGAAGGCCTTAAAATAACACATATTGACTTCCCCTTTAGAATTATATTCTTTCTAGATGTATATTCTTTCTTTCTTTCTTTTTTTGTTTAACAACTCTTTTTTTAGTGGAGATCTCAGTCTTAAATAGCAGCAGGGACAGTAAGCCCCCTGCTAGGGCTTAGATTTTGCTGGAAGCAGCAATATCAACACTCTGCACCTGCTCTTTGAACTTGGTGATCTACTCTTCCAGCAGGTCAGCCCCTACTTTGTCATCCTCCACCACACAATGGATCTGCAGCTTAAGGATGCCATAGCCCACTGGCACCAACATGGAGCACACTCAGGTCAGCCCATCCAGCTGGACAGAGCACACACAGGCCTCTAGTTGGGCCATGTCCATCTTGTCATCCCAGGGCTTAACATCCAGGAGGATGGAGGACTTGGCCTCCAGTGTAGGCTTCTTGGCCTTCTCTGTGTACTGCTGCAGCTGTTTCTCCCACAACTTGATGACCTTCTTGTCATCCTCCTCATTACTGCCACACAGGCCAGTGTCATTGTCCTCATCATCCTCTGCAGTGCTGGCCGCCTTCTTGGTAGGGGGCTCTACTTGGCACATGGAAGACACTTGCTGGGTCTCTGGGGCTGTGGACCGGTGAGTGGCCATGCTCTTCTCCAGCACACTCAGTTGGCTTCCAGCTTGGAAATGGCCTACTGCAGGTTCTGTACCATGCCTCTCAGGCACTGATTCTCCACCTCCAGGCTGGCAATCTGAATGATGAGCTCTCTGTGGTCTTCATCAGGCCCTGGATGTTCTCACTGGCTCTTGCAGTGTCCTGGAGGATCACGCTTGCACCATTCTCCTGGTACAAGGAGCCAGCCACAGGCTCATTCATCTGCTTGTAGAATTTCCTTTCTGCATCAAATAAAATCTTTTAAAGATATTTTATTTATTTATTTTTAGAGAGGGGGAAGGGAAGGAGAAAGAAAAAGAGAGAATCATCAATGTGTGGTTGCCTCTCAGCATCCCCCACCAGGGACCTGGCCTGCAACCCAGGCATGTGCCCTGATCGGGAATCAAACCCATGACCCTCTGGTTCACAGGCTCACGCCCAATCCACTGAGCCACACCAGCCAAGGCCCATGGGTCCTTGACTTGACCCTTTCCCTTCTTTCTCTGTTATCTCCTTCCCCTCTCCTGTCTGGTTACGGTCAGTTCGTTCTTTATTTTCACGTTCTATTTTGCTTGCTTGTTTGTTTTGTTGATTAGGTTCCACTTCTAGGTGAGATCATATGGTATTATTCTTTGTACATATAAGGGAACTGAGTCTCAGAGAGGGTAAATAATGTGCTGCTGGTTTCACAGCTACTAAGTAGCAAAGCTGGGATTCAATTCAGGTCTATTTGACTCTATTACACTATGTTGCTTTGTAAGAATTCAATTTAGCCATGGCCGATGTGGCTCAGTTGGTTGGAGTGTCATCCCAAAGACCAAAGAGTTGCAGGTTCAATTCCCAGTCAGGGCACATACCCAGGTTGTGGGTTTGATCCCTGGCTGGGACACATTTGAGAAGGCAAGCAATTGATGCTTCTGTCTTACACCTCTCTCTCTCTCTCTCTCTCTCTCTCTCTCTCTCTCTCTCTCCCTCTCTCTCTCTGTCTCTCCAGTGAGAAAATGTCCTTGGGTGAGGATGCAAATTTTTTAAAATAATTTAATTTAGTGATTCAGTTATTCAAAAGGATCACTAAGTAGTCTGGTATGGCTACAACATATAGTATATATAGGAAAATAATAAGTCAGAAAACTAGAAAAGTACAGTTAGGCCAGATTATTGGAAAGGGGTGCTTACATGCCCACCTGAGGAATCTATACTTAAGTATTTTGATTTTGCAGATGAGAAAACTGCAAAACTAAGAAAGCTTCCCATGGTTCCAAGGTTACTAAGTGGTGGAACTGGAATTTAACTGAAGTTTAACTGGTACCAGTGTCTAAGGTCTGTATCATTTTCTCAAAATTGTGTCCCTACTGTACCCACAACTGCTTCCTATCCACTGGCTGTCTACTAGTCATTAAAAAAAGCCCAACAAAATAAAATACATGTTTTGAGTACTTACTATTTGCCACAAACTGGACAAACTGCTCTGCATTCAGTAGGTCATTTAGTTAGCAGTGCTGTAAAGGAGAGCACTAAATATACTTTTACTTTATAAATGAAGGGACTGTGTCTCAGAGAGTTAGAGTAACTTGCCTAAAGTTGTACTGTGAATATATTGTATAGCTGTGTACAGAATGGTGATAGTTGAAGCTCCAGGAGTACATGTGGTCATTGAGGAAGATAATTTGGGGCAGGCAGGGCAGAGAGAGAGAGCACTTACAAGGGCACTAATCCCATTGTGACCTCACCCTCATGACCTCATCTAAACCTTATTACCTCCCCAAATTCCCATCTCCAGATACCATCATACTAGGGGTTAGGGCTTCAAAATATGAATTTTGAGGGGACACAGTTCAGTCTGTAGCAGAAGGGAAGAGAAAGGAAGAGAAAGACAGAATGACAATTGAACAGAACTTGAGTGTCCACATGAAGACAGAGGAGGAGGCAAAGGAGCCAGTGGAGCCAGAGACACTGGTCAGAGCAGTGCTATGAGGATAATGCAGGAAAGTGGTGTCTAGGAGGCAGAGCCAAGAGTGTTGAAGGTTTCTAAGTCACTCCAGATTGTAACCTTGGACAAGGCTACACGGAAGTGTACAAACATTGGATTTGTTCACTAAGGATGCTTCTGAGCAGTTGTAGCTGGCAGGATGTTGAGGACCAAGGACAGACTGCAGAGAATTAAGGAAGGAGAAAATAGAGCACATGTGTATGCTGAGGTTGGGTGGAGACAGGGCAAACAGAGGGAGGGAAGATCTTAGGTTGAAGAAAACAAATTTCAGATCGAGGGGTATTAAGTGATTTTGAATGATTGACTGGGAGTCGGTAGTAGAGGAGAGACTGGGTTTCAAGCAAATCAGCAAGTGAGGGTGGTAAATCATTAATGGGATGAGTTCCTGAAGGAATTGAGAGAGGAAGGTGACTGAGCAGAGTTGCAGAGCTTAGCTTTGGACAGGAAGATGTATGTGGTGCAAGGGACATACCACAGGTTTCATAGTATTACAGACTTGGTTCTTTGTTCTTGGTTACTAACTTATGACATTGTCAAAGTTGCTTAATCTTTCTCAGCCTCAGTCTCCATAACTGTCAAATGAAGGTAATGATAGGGTCTATTTCTTAGGGTATTTGTGAGAATCCAATGAAATAATAGATGGGAAAGCACCTAGCTTAGAGTCTGGCACATAGGGGTGCTCAATAAAGAAATAATGTAGGAAATACAGAGATATTGGGAGGTAAAATTGAGTTAGCATATATAAATTGGTCTCATAATTCAATAGGTAGCTTAAGGATCATTGTTTCTTGCCTAGATTGGGTCCACTAGTTCTTTGCTGTGGTAGATATTAGTGCTGCTTACTAATACTGCTCACCAGCAGTATTAGTATTTTCCTTCTAAGCACAGAGTAGGATTATAATTTTCTCCTCTCTTGAAGTTAGATGTGGCCATATGACTTGCTTTGATAAATGAAATATGAGCAAAAGTGACGTGTGTCACTTCTTAAGTGGAAGCCTTTGTTAGTTCTCAACTCTCCAGTGCTCTCTTCCTCTGCATTGTCAAATGGGGAAGCACTTATTGATAATGGAAATACATTGCTCAGCCATCTAATGGAGGGAAGCTGCCCTAAACAGTCACCCAGACCTGCAGTGGACTGTTTGGGAAAGAAAGATTTCACTTATATGTGTCATCTAAAGAGCAATATATATAAACAAACAAAACCAAAACAGACTCACAGGTCCAGAGAACAGACTGATGATTTCCAGAGGGGAGAAGAGGTTGTGGGCTGGGTGAAAAAGGCAAAAGGATTAAGAAGTATAGAGTCATAGTTACAAAATAGTCATGAGGTTATAAAGTACAGCATAGAGAATATACTGTATTTTGCTGCGTATAATGTGCACCCATGTTTTTGTGCATGTTATAAATGGGATTATTATACCGATGGTATGTAATCATTATACCCATGTATAATGTGCATCCTTATTTTTTCCTCAGAAATTTGGGCAAAAGGTACATATTACATATGGCAAAATATGGCAGTTAAAAATATTGTAATAACTACATATGCTGTCAGGTGGGTACTGGAAACATTGGTGAACACTTTGTAAAGTATAAGAAACTCATTATTTTTTTTTGGATTTTACTCATTTATTTTTAGAGAGGGGGAAGGGAGGAAGAGAGGGAGAGAAACATTGATTGGTTGCCTCTTGCATGCCTCCAGCTGGGGGGACCAGGAATTGAAACAGTGACCTTTTGTTTTGCAGGACAATGCTCAACCCACTGAGCCATGCCAGTCAGGGTGAAACTCATGCTGTTTTAACCCACTGAAATCTTGAGAAATCATTTACTATTGCAGCATAACCTGGCCTGTCTTGATTTATATATATGCCCCCCAAAATAAAATGAAAGTGTCCCTTAATTTAATACCTAGTAGTGTCTTTGAGGACACAGCTTGAAAGTGAGGATAAAGTTAATGTGACTGATTTTTAACTTGCCAGAATTTATAATCCTCTAAATTAATGTTCTTGCCTTCAAAGTAGTCACTGTGGGATTATGTAATAATTTAAATGATGTTAAAAACAGTTATTAAATTTCTTTTATAACCCAGACTCGAAATTGATTAATTTAGTCATTTGCTATGTATGTACTAGATACTAGGGATACTGAGATTCCCCTTCAGGAGCTCATATTGTTGTAGTAGGAAATATGTAAGTGTTCTACAGCATTGCAATAGATGGCAGGGCCATAGATGAGGAAATGGTCATTTCAACCAGAGATTCATGGAAGGCTTCAGAGATGAGATATGACAGATAGATTGGAGTGAAGGTGAGGCTATACAGGCAGAGGGACAACAATGAGCAAAGGCATGGAGGTTTGAAGTAGCATGGTACATTCAGGTAAGTGGAATACTTCTGTATGTCCACAGCGTAGTGTGAGAAGGGGGTGCTAAAAGATGTGAGACTGAAGAATAGGTATGGGACAGATTATGGAGGGCCATTGATTATGTTAGAAAGAATTATAACATAGGCAGTGTGGTCCTGGAACCAGTGGTTCAAATTTTTTTTCAGAAGAAAAAAAGATAATGGCATCAGTGCTTATTTAGCTACATGTTGATGATGTTCTCCAAATGCGTCTTAGTTTCTCACTATTCTGAAAGATATTACCTTGGTATTTGTCTCCTTAAGTTTCTGATAAGTACAAGTTTCTCTACTTTGTTAAAGGCCTCTCTTCTGCTTTCATGTTTTTGTACCATTTTTGCATTATGCTTGATGTTAAAACTAATTTCACATTATTTGGGAAGTAATATGAATCCTAAAGTCAGAGTATAACAGAAACATTGAAGTCTAGAACTAGAAGAGCCCTTTGCATATAACTGAGGGCAAGGTGTATGGCACATCACCAAAGCCCACTCTTACAAGTGGGACTTTGTCCTCAGATCCTGTTGAATATTCTTTCATGTTTAAATTTCCCATGTCTTATGTGTGTGAGGGGGTGAGGTGAGGGAAGATTTGGATGGTCACCTAAAACACCATGCTGTTACCTCAGAGGTCTGATTCTAAGAGTCTACTTTTCCAATACTGAGTGTGGTTGAATGCTTGGAGCAACCAACCCAAATGTCCAAATTAAATTTCAGTTTATTCCCTCTAGTTTTGACTAGTGTTTCTCCTTAAAACTTGCAAATGATGCTTATTTACCTCCCTTTTGTATTTTTCAGAGTTTACTCAGTTTTTTCTTGCATTATACTTAAGGGTGGACAAAAATGTTCTGATATTTCAGACACAAAACTATGTCCAGGAATCAATTTATGTATCCATTGGGTCAATGGATACATAATGTCTTAATGTCAAAATCTTAATGAAAAATATAAAAGGATTTGCCATTTGTTCATTTCATGAAAGCATTACAGTTATTGATAATAGTGGCTTTTTTGGAGACCCAATAGAACAGTTGTAATTTCTGTTGCTGATACATTCTGTTCATAAACCAATGTCTAAAAGTTGAAGTGTCACATGATAAAGATAAAATGTTAATTTTCATGTTTGGAATTGTAATTGGATAAATATATACACACATATATACTATGCTTTTGATAAAAAGCACCTTTTGATAAAAAGCAACTTTATCAAAAAACTTGTGATAAAAAATTCTCTTCTCATATTGGTCAGTGCAATACTTCTTATAATTTAAAGAATTTGGAATCAAGCTAAATGTCATACAATAGATATTTGTTAAACAATTCATGGTACAATGATAGGATGAAATATTATATAGATTGTTTGGCAGAATTCTAAGAACACCTCCAACTTTCCAGCCTATGATGTACACATCTAGCATAATACCCTCCTCTGAAGTGTGGGCAAGACATAGGAGTGATGGGATAATTTCTCCTTTGATTAGGTTACATTTTGTGAAAAAAGTTATGAGATAGTGATTCCCATGATTATATTGTAGCAGACTGCGTAGGTTCTGTGTATGTTCTGAAGAAATTAGTTCTCATGTCATGAGAGGGCCACATGCCCAGTTATTACTGTGACCTCTAAGATCTAAGAGTAATTCTTGACAGACAACTGCTGAGAAAACAACCACAAGGAATTGAATTCTTCCAAGAACCTGAATGAACTCAGAAGAGGAACTTGAGCCTTAGATGAGATCAAAACCCCAGCTGACACTTGATTTCAGCTTTGTGAGACCTTAAGTAGATGTCCTAGCTAATTCATGCCTGGAATCCTGACCTCTAGAAACTGTGAGATAATAAGTTTGTGTTTTAAGTCACTAATTTTGTGGTAATTCATTATTCAGCAACAGAAAATTAATACCACTTAAAAATATGTTTATTTAGCCATTTAAAATTATGTTTGTGGAAATTTATTCAGCTCTGGCTGGTGTGGCTCAGTGGATTGAGTGCCAGCCCACAAACCACAGGATCACCTGTTCCACTCCCAGTCAGGGCAAAACCTGGGTTGCCGGCCAGGTTCCCAGTAGGGGACACTTGAGAGGCAACCACATTGATGTTTCTCTTCCTCTCTTTCTCCCTCCTTTCCCCTGTCTCTAAAAATAAATAAATAAAATCTTTAAAAAAATTTATTCAATCACTTTTGAAACTACAGTAGTCTCTGCTTATCCATGGGGTATATGTTCCAAGATACATAGTGGATGCCATAAACCACAGGTATCATTGAATGCTATATACACTATGTCTATTCCTATACATATTGTATATACCTACGATAAATTTTAACTTACCAATTAGGTGCATTAAAATATTAACAACAATTAATAATAAAAATTATGTGAATGTGGTCTCCCTCTCTCTCTGATAACCAATCTGGTAACTGAGGCAGCTACTAAGTGATGAATGGGTGGGCATCATATGCAGGGTGGACAAAGGTATGATTCAAATCCTGGGTAGGATGAAGTAGAATGGCAGGAGATTTCATCAGGATACTCAGAATGATGTGTAATTTAATATTTATGCATTGTTTATTTCTAGAATTTTGCATTGAATATTTTTGGAGCATGTATGACCATAGGTATCTGAAACCACAGAAAGCAAAATCACAGATAAAGGGGACTACTATACTTACAAGATGAAATACAAAGATATAATGTATTATACAAAATATGCCCTTAGGATCACCAAGGAAAAATATAGATAAAAGACTGGAAAGAAATATTCAAGCATGTCAAATTTGGTGTTGCTGCATTTTTAAGTGATTTTTTTTCTCTTTTTATATGTTTCTATATACATTTTATAGAATAAGAATAGATTAATTTGATCAATAAAAATAATTAAGTATAACCCCAGAAAAAAGTAGAAAAAATATAGGTTTTGAGAATATAAAATTATTAAAGAAAATTATGTTTCCTTTAAAGATGTTTGTCACAGTAATTTTACTTGTATTAACTCATGACTCAAAAAACATATTTTATAAGTAATTTTACTTGTACGAACTCATGACTCGAAAACATATTTTCTATTTCTGTCCACTAAAATGGCTCAGAACTAATGATACGCCAGTATCAATGAACACACCTGGCACTCATATCTTCCTTTCAAAGTACTATTTACTACTGAAAGAAAACAAAGGCTTTTTATAGAAGTAGTTGATCCAGATCTAGATCAGGGAAACTACAAAGTGAATCTGGAATATACTGATGTGCCAGAAAGCAACAAAGTACTCAGAGAATAATAGAGTCATATTAAAGGACCATATGAGCCAGTCCTAAGGGGAACTCTCTGGTCAAACTAGGGAAATCTTGAAAATGAGGGGAGTTCCAGACAAGATGGAGGCATAGGCAGACATGCTTCATTTCCTTGCACAACTAAAGTAAGGATAACAACCAATTTAAAAGCAAAGAACAACCATAACTTCCAGAAAAACATTTGCATGGAAGTCCAACAACCAAGGAATTAAACATTCACCAGATAATAGGAGGGGTGGAGAAGGGAAGCCAGGTGGAGAGAACACATGGCAAGGCAGTGGCTGGTTGACCAAGGCAGACAAGGCCGCAGCTGGTGGACCCCATGTGCAGTCCCACGTCTGTGGGCAGATAAGCTTGGGGGAACACACAGGGTCCTAAAATGAGCACAAACCCACCCACCTGCAAATCAGCACCTGAAAGGGCAAAATCCACTTGTGGGAAGTGCTGGAAAGTAGGACAAAAACCACAAGCAGCATTGTTTCCTCTCTGATCCCTCCCACACTTATAGCACCACAGTGCAGCAAAGAGGAATGCCTAGCCTTGGTGAATACCTAAAGCCCTGCCCCTTACCATGTAACAGGTGCGCCCAGGCAAAGAAATATAGCCCAAATGAAAGAATAGATCAAAACTCCAGAAAAAGAATTAAGTGACAAGGAGATAGACAACCTAAATAATGCAGAGTTCAAAACACTGGTTATCAGGATGCTCATAGAATTGATTGAGCTCAGTTACAAAGTGAACAAAGTAATGAAGACTACACAAAGTAAAATAAAGGAAAATATACAGGGAATCAAAAGTGAAGGGAAGGAAATTGGGACTCAAATCAATGATTTTGAACAAAAGGAAGAAATAAGCATCCAACCAGAACAGAATAAAGAAACAAGAATGAAAAAAATAGTGGAGAGGATTAGGAACCTCTGGGACAACTTTAAACATTCCAACATCTGAATCTTGGGAGATCTGGAAGGAAAAGTGGAAGAGCAAGAGGTTGAAAAACTTATTTGAACAAATAATGAAGGAAAACTTCCTCAACCTGGTGAAGGAAATAGACTTCTACAATGTCCAGGAAGCCCTGAGAGTCCCAAAGAAGTTGGACCCAAAGAGGAACACAAAAAGGCACATTATCATTAAGTTACCCAAGATTAAAGATAAAGAGAAAATCCTAAAAGAAGAAAGGGGTGCCTACAAAGGAGTTCCCATCACACTGTCAACTGATTTCTCAAAAGAGGCCTTACAGGCAAGAAGGGGCTGGAAAGAAGTATTCAATGTCATGAAAGGCAAGGACCTGCATCCAAGGTTACTCTATCCAGCAAAGTTATTTAGAATGGAAGCACAGATAAGGTAAAGCTAAAGGAGTTCATCATCAGGAATCCCTTATTATATGAAATGTTAAAAGGACTTATCCAAGAAATAGAAGATCAAAAACTGTGAACAGTAAAATGACAACAAACTCACAACTATCAACAACTGAATCTAAAACAAAGCAAAACAAAAAACAGAATCACAGAAATGGAGATCACATGGAGGGTTATCAGCAGGGAGGGGGAGGGGAAAGAATGGGGGTAAAGGTACAGGGAATAAGAAGCATAAATGGTAGGTACAAAATAGACAGGGGAGGGTAAGAATATTATAGGAAATGGAGAAGCTGAAGAACTTATATGTGCAACCTGTGGACATGAACTGTGGGGAGGGGTATACTGGAGAGTGAGGGGGGTGGTGCAGGGAGGAGGTGGATAAAGGGGAGGAACAAAATTGGAACAACTGTAATAGCATAATCAATAAAACATACTTTAAAAATTTTGGGACAATCTGAGAATCAAAAGAATAATGATTACATTTTTATAACACTTTAGTGTTTTTAAAAATCCATGAGTCTATTGTGATGTATCTATATTTATCTATTATCTATCTATCTATCTATCTATCTATCTATCTATCTATCTATCATCTATCTATCTATATCAGAATAGCAAAAAAGAAAAGCTCTTCTTCAAAGTAGAATGTCAAAGAATGATAGAAATGTCATCATTGTATAACTCTTAATGTAATCATTGCTCATTGAGTCAGGTAGAGATTATCAGTGGATTTGAAAACGACTGGATAAAAGCTTGTTGGGGATATAAATGTTGCTACCCTGGCTTGTTTTTCCTGTCCGTTTGCTTGAAATATTTTTTTGACCCTTCACTTTCAGTCTGTGTAAATCTTTTATTCTGAAGTGGGTCTCTTGTTGACAGCATATATGTGAGTTGTGTTTTCTAACCCATTCAGCTATTCTATGTCTTTTGATTGGAGCATTCAATCCATTTACATTTGAAGTTATTAGTGATAGGTACTTATTCATTGCTAGTTTTTCCCTTTCTACTTGTGTTCCTCTCTCTCTCACTCAATTACTTCATCTTCTTAAAGCAGTCCCTTTAGCATGACTTGCAACACTGGTTTGGTGGAGGTGTATTCTTTTAACCTTCTTTTGTCTGGGAAGCTCCTTATTTGGCCTTCTATCTTGATTGAAAGCCTTGCTGGGTAGAGTAGTTTTTGTTGCAGACCTTTGCTTTTCACTGTTTGGAATATTTCCTGCCATTCCATTCTGGCTTGTATTGTTTGTGTTGAGAAATTATCTGCTATCCTTATTGGAGCTCCCTTTTACATTACTATTTCTCCCTTGCTGCCTTTAAGATTCTCTCTTTGTCTTTAAAATTTGGCATTTAATTACGGTGTGTCTTGGAGTGGGCATCTCTGGATTCATCTTGATTGGAACTTTCTGTGCTTCCTGAACTTGCATGGCTTTTCCCCTCTTCAAGTTAGGGAAGTTTTCTGTCACTATTTTTCAAACAGGTTTTCTATCCCTTGCTCCTTTTCTTCTTCTTCTTCTGGTATTCCTATGATGTTATGTTTCATGTTGTCCTGAAGTTCCCTTAAACTATTCATACTTTTCCAGTCATTTTAAATTTTGTTTCACTACTTGGGTATTTCTTTCTGCCTTGTCTTCTAACTTGCTGATTTGGTCCTCTGCTTCATCCAGCCTGCTTTTAATTCCTTCTAGTGTATTTTTAATTTCAGATATTGTATTCTTCATTTCTTCCTGGTTCTTGTTTTTAGTTTCTATTTCCTTTTTCATACTGTTGTATTTCCTACTCAGTTCCTTGTAGTTGTCTGTGAATTCCTTGAGCATCCTTATAATCATTCTTTTAATTCTATATCTTATAGTTTGCTTGCCTGCATTTCATTTAGCTCTTTTACTGGGGAGCCTTTTAATCCTTTCAATTGCAGGTTCTTTCTTTGTCTCCCATTTTAGTTGAGTCCTTTTGTCTGTTTCTCTAATTCCAGATACTCTACTTTGCCAACTCTACTTTGCCAGCTGTCTTCATAGGGTGAAGTTCTGTGGGACTCAGTGTTGCAGACTCTTTGGTCTACTTGCATGTTTGCTCTTAGTTTGCCCTTTCTTCCATTTGTGTGGGCTCTGTTGTTGTACTTGGGCTTTACCTGTTGGTGGCTCCTTTGTTGGTGGGTTCTCCCCTCCAGCAGGTTTACTGGTATTCACAACTCACACCTTGTCTTGGATGCTGTTGTACAGGTATTGGTTAACAAAGTAGGATTACCAGACAACCAAGCCTATGCCAGCAAAAAGAACCCCCCCCACCACATCAGCAATCTCCACCATAATTGAACTAAGATTAATAAAGCTGAAGAAAGATTGTGGATATTATATGATATGACAAAGGGACTATGAGATGATTAAAAGAGGGGAAAATGTTGTGTGGTAAAAGGGAGGAGAATTGATAAGAATTGGGATATAACCAAGGTGAAGAAAGGGAGAGAGTAAAATTTACAACATAAGTAAAACATGAAAGGGCAATGGGAACAATGGGTTAAGAAGAGAGAAGAGTATACTATGAGGTTTTAAGTAAAATTGAAAAGGTACTGGGCCAACGGGAGCAAAATTTCAAAGAAACCTAAGCAGGGTTCATAGCAATGACAGCTAAATGAACTTTAATAAAGGTAGAACAGGAATAAGAATATTGTAGAAAAGCAAAAAATGAATATAAAATGTCTGCAGTAAAGAAAAATGATTTTGAGAGGATGGAGGAAGCAAACCCATATGATTAAGGAGTGAGGCCCAGGTTGAGTGGGGCGGGAAACACAGAGAGAGAAAACAATGAAATAAAATTCCTCACTCAACTAAATAGGGGGCCAGGGGAAGGTGAAATGGAGTAAGAGAGCAGAAGAGTATTCTATGGGATTTAAGGTACCAACAAGTAGTGAACAGAGAGGAGATCCTTTGGAGAAGTACAGCAATAACCATGATATTTCACTCATCTAGCCACTGTTTATAAAAGGTGAAAAAGAAATAAGACTCTTATTAGAAGGGAAAGAATGCAAGCTGACTTAAGAAGAGTGCTCATGTGAGATTAGATGGAGAGGAAATAGTGAGAGTAAGGGATAGAAACTTGGTGTAGTGTGAGAGAAAATAAAGTTAACCACAAGAGTAATAAAGCTCAGGAAGATGGTGAAATGGATTAAGACCAGAGAAGGGTGCTGTGTGGGATTTGGAATAACAATAGCATGATAAGAGATATATAATCTGAATAAAAAGAATAAAAAGTAGAAGACAGAAAACTGTATAAGAACAATTAAAATAAAAAATAAAAAAATAAAATAAAAAATAAAAAAAGAATAAAAAGTAAAAGACCAAGGGTAGTGTATTATTTGGACTATGAATGAAGTGAAAGAAGAAAAATTAAATGCAATATGAAAGGGAGAACAAAAAACCCAAATCAAACAATAAAAACAAACAAAACAAAAAAACTAAATAAGCAGAAAGGAAAGAAATTAAAAAATGCAAGTTCTGAAGGATAGCGAAGTGAAATTTGTCTCAGCTGTTGGTGTTCGCCTTCTGACTTCTTTCTGGATTCTTCTCTGGTTTTCTCACAGCTCCAAGTCTTATTTTCTTACTCTTGGAAAAAAAAAAACAAAAAAAAAAACCTCCTGTTGATTTAAAACCTGCCAAGCATGTTTTGCAGATCTCCCCTGGTCCTGGAGGCAGAGGGGGTTGGGCTCCATTTTTTTCCTTTCCCGTGGTTCCTCAAGGATGGGGGCTCAGTCTTGACTACAATAATCACAGGTGCTGTTTCCAGCTCATGCCCTCAGAGCACTGTGCTGCCCACTCTGCACTTTTGTGCCAGGATCGTGCTGATAATTCATCTTGTTTTGCAACCCTTTGATCAGTCAGTGAGGTGCCCTGATTGGGAGCAAATCGCGCCCACTCTCTTCCTCCCTCTTTGCTGGCTGGGCCACTCTGCGTGAAGTCCCTTGGCACATGAGGCTCAGCACCCCTTTTGAGAAAAGTCCCTTGGGGGCAGCCTGCTCCTCCCAGCAAGTGCACAGCTTTCCACACAGTCCAGCTCTCTGACCAGTTCAGAGATTATCTGTGTCACGGCCAGTGGCAGCCTCTCTCTTCTTCCAGCTCCAGGTGTCCCTTGGCTCCCCAATTTCTCTGGTACTGTCTCAGCTGGCAACCGCTGCCCCAGCTGGGATATACCACCAACTGTGTGTCTTTTACTGCTTTTTTATCCCCCCAGTGACTTTATGCATCCAGGTCTCTCCTGACGCTGGTCTGGGACTTTCCTGCTCTGGGAGGGGAGGGAGCCGATAGGTTGCTATCACTGACTCGGCTCTCCTATAATGCTTCTGGGTCAGCTGCAGTCTCTGGCGAAAGGCCCAGGGACCTTCCTGTTGGCATACAAAATCTCCTTACTGCCCATTTTTAAGGTTCTTCTGTATACTTTGTCTTTCAAAATTATCAACTGGGATTATGTTGGCTGTTCACTCTGTTCTTCAGAAGATTGTCTAGGTGACCCAGTTGGGTACATAAGTAAGTGGGCTCAACTCCTACCTACACCACGGCCATCTTCCTAGTCCCAATGAAATCTTAAAAAATGCCAATAACCTCGATACAGAATTATCATTCATTGAGTAGGAAAAGAGGCAGGGTTGAGCCAAAGGGAGTTGATCCAGTGTTGAGACATAAAGGCGATTCTTTGGGGTTTGTCCACTGGTCTTCATATTTGGGAAAAGTTTGTGTCAGGGACCTTCTTATATAAAAGGTCAACAGAAAGAACACGGACCATGACTAAAAGTTGTGTGCTATTCTTATGGCTTGCTAGCCTCTGTATATTTCTTCACATGGTCAACTATAAAGCCCCCCCCAAATGAGAAGGGCTTATATGTAGGTGAGCCCTGAGGAACGAGGAGGCTAGGGAGACTGTGGCCCCTTGTTATAACCACAACTATGGAGAGTAGAAGAGGTAGCAACTTTGGAAAGTAAATGAAAGGAAGCTGGGGACTGTAAAGAAAGAAGCCTGCTGTAAAGAAAGGAACATGGGGACAATGGTCTGGAACTGAGAAGGGGCTCTTGTAGTCTTTGATTCAACCTGGAGATTAAAATTGTCCACGAAATTGTCCAGGAAAGAAGGAACCAAATAGAATTCTGCCTGGACTTTCTTCTCAGTTCTTAAATACTTCAAAGGCTACACTTAGAGATAAAGGTGATTTAACAGATTTGATAGCTTTAAATTCTCTGACTGTAAAATACCTATTGCTAGATAAATTCTCTCTCTCTCTCTCTCTCTCTCTCTCTCTCTCTCTCTCTCTCTCTCTCTCTCTCTCTCTCCTTTCTCCTTCCTTCCTTTTTATTCATCTCCTTTCTCCTTCCTTCCTTTGAATTTATTCGAGTGGCATTAGTTAACAAAATTATATAGGTTTCTAGTATACAATTCTGTAATACATCATCTGTATATTGTATTGTGTGTTTACTGCATAAAGTAAAATCTCCTTCTGTCACCATATATTTGACCCCCTTTACCCTTTACCACCTCCTCTCATCCCCTTTCCTTGTAGTAACCCCCATACTGTTGTCTGTGTTTATGAATTTTTGTTTGGTCTGTTCATTTGTCTTCAGTTTTATATCCCACATATGGGTGAAATCATATGGTTCTTGACTTTTTCCATCTGACCTATTTTGCTTAGCATGATATTCTCAAGATATATCTAAGTCGTTGCAAATACATAGTTGAATATATAATTAAGAAGACAAATCTCCAGGAGTCAATGCCTTAAAAGGAAACTGAAACTGAGTGGAAAGCATGTGAGCTGAACCTAAGGCTTGCCTGGCATGGAAGAATGTTAGTTTTGGCAATCCAAGCACCTGAGCTTATTTAAGTTTATATAAGTATAGAAGATAAGCCCTTAACCTACACAAGATGAGGGGATAGAATTGACTCCTACATAAAACTAGAGCCCTCAAAGGGCTACATTCTCATAGTTCCTTGGATAAATGACTGAATCCAGATCTATGACAGGGGAAAAAACCGGTGAGCCTGGAATAATTTATGGTGCCAGAAAGAATTGAAGTGCTCAAAGACTATGAAGAAATGGCAAAAGGACATAAGAACTTACTCAAATGGGCTCTCATTGGACAATTTTAGTATTATTTACAAAGGGAAAAAGATACTTTTGCAGTGCTGAGGTCACTACCTTAAAGAAGTGATCAAATTATTATAACTGATTATGGAACTAATTAATATGTGTCTTTGGATGTTAAGTGATGGGAAAAAAACAGACAAAAACTTCAAAGCAGGTGTTATAAATATGTTCAAAGAACCAAGGTAAACCATGATTAAAGAAATATAGTATAACGAAAATATCTCATCAAAGAGATCTAGGGCTGTGTAGAATGTAATCCCAGAATGGGCTCTTCTTGGCTCTTTTCAAGATTCTGTCTATTAATCTTCAGACTGGTCTGCCATTTTGGTTATTGCTATGGAATAACCAGTGTCTCTTAAATGCTTGCCACCAAAATTTCCATTGTTTTTAACAACGCCCTTAAGTATGAACTTCTTGATGCTCTCTTTTAAATAAAGTCCATCATCTTAGGCAAAGATGCTAAGCTCTTGGTACTTATGGCTTCCCTCTCCCCACTCCCCTCTCTTGGGAAGAACCTCTGCACCACTGCATTGGAATGGCCTGATTCTTCTGGAGTGACACTCTTGTTTTACTGGTGGGCACTGGGGATGATGGTACCTTGCCACTGCCAGAGTAGAATCTCTATTGTATGAGTGAGCTGGGGTGGAGCCACTTGGGCTCCAGTATTCTTAGCCTGTCTTTTCTCTGGTAGAACACTTGTCCTGTGAGTGAGAGCTGAACGGGTATAGGGAGTTTTCAGTCCTCTCAAAGTCACCTGCCTAGAATATAGCTTCTGAAACATCATTCTGGAGAGGAAGAAAGAAACCGGCAACCTTCCTTCCCTTCCCAGGGTGAAACTGTACCCCTACAATAGGAGCTGTGAGAAAAGGGAGTGAGTACCTGTCTTCCTGTTCACACCAGCCCTGAGTAGAGCCATGGGATTGTGGCTCAGATGCCACAGACCCTCACTATTATCACTGAGATTTAGTAGATATTCTTGGATAAATTGTTTCTTAATTTGCTGTGTGTCCTTAAGAGTATTTCAAGAGATTTTAAATCTTTTTAAAAAATAATTGTCCAATGCTTAAATGGTTGTTTCATTACACAAAGATTCACCATTTCAGAAGTCCCACCTGTCCATGGGCTATTTCTTATATATAAGGAAGGATAATGCAGGAGGTGAAGCCAAGAGTTATGGACAGTCATTCCCAGAAAGCAGGACTGACCCCAATTTTAAACAACACCTGCGAAAACAAAACAAAACAAAACAAAACAAAACAAAACAAAACAAAAACCAAACTAACGATACATGTCCAGCAGCATTTCAGGTTTATGATGGACTGCTTATGTCTCCTGTTCTCCTCCTTTGTGAATGGGAATATCTACTGCGGTTATCATATTTCTATTTCACCATTATGTCGGGAACGTGGAGGCACATGGCTTGTTTGTTTTGCAGGTCTTCAGATCTAGAGGATCTGTACTCAAGTAACCTCACTGAAAGAGCCTTATCCCCACCTAGATCTGACTTAGCTGGTGAGATCCTTGTTCTCGAACCTGAACCTGATGTCAAAAGAGGCTGATATTTCTGTAGGCCTTTGTGAAGAGTTGAATGTATTTTGCATGTATGAGAAATATAAATAATTTAGAGGGGAAATGTGGTAGATTTTAAATGGCTGCAAATTCTTTGTCAGTCATTTCACTGAATCCAGGCTTGCTTTAGGGAATTGCTTGGAATAATGGAATAAAATGGATGTGATGTTCTAGGACTTTAGTCACAAGATCAGAAGAAACATTGATCTTCTGCCTGCAACTTTTTGGACTCCATCTACCATGTTGTGAGGAAATCTAAGCAGTCACATGGAGAGTAATATGTAGGAGGAACTAAGGTACCTAGTTGACAGTGCCAGCTGAGCTCTCAGCTGACACCTAACACCAATTTGCCAATAATGAGAATGATCTGTTTTGAAAATGATACCCTAGTTTTAGTAGAGTCATCTGCTGTGTGGAGTAGCAATGAACCATCCCCATCCAAATTGCAGAGTCATGAGTAAAAATCTATGATAGTTACTGTTTTAAGCCACTAAGTTTTAGAGTCATTTGGTATGTATCATTGGTAACCAAAATATTCTTCAAACCAGAAATTATATTTCCACCCTAATAAACTCTTGTAGGTGTGAATAAAATGTATATGAGGGTGTTTATTACAGCACTGTGTATGAAAGTGAAAATGTTGAATTAATGTATCATTCCTCAGTTGGGAATGGCTAAATAAACTGTGTCTTATTCACACAGTGGTTATAATGAATGAACTAGATGTATCTATATTAATGTGTATAGTCTAAAAAATAACGCTAAGTGATAACAGCAATTTGTAAGAAGAAACGTGCAGTAGATTCCATTTATATACATTCAAATATATGCAAGCAGTGGTACACATTATTTATAGACATACATTGTTATAGTAAATGTATAAAGCCAAGCCACTGATTAATAAACATAAACTTCAAGAAAACAGTTTTCTCTGGGGAGGGGAGAGGGAAGGAGAAGGGTTGGAAGGAAGTGTGACTTTACCTATAATAGTAATGTTATCTCTTTTGTTCTTTCTTTTTTAAAAGAGCTCCATAAGATAAAATGTTTACATCTGTTTTATATTAGTGGTAGGCACAAAGATGCATACTACTGGCATATTATTTTCTGTAATTTGTGCACTTGAATTCATTCATATTTTATATATTTTACTAAAAAGAGGGAAGTAATAGATATACAAGTATACTCATTAATCACTACACTATATTACCTCCATTTTGGGAGCCATGATGAACAATAAAGATTTAAACATCTTTACATACAATAGAATGAACCTTTTAAAATGTACTTTGATGGATTTTGACAAATATATACACCCACTACAGCATCACCACAATAAAAATGTGGAACATGGACATCATTACAAAATTTCCCTCATCCACCTTTGTAGTCTATCCCAACACCTCAGGCAAATATGGATTTGCTTTATGTCATGTATGAATTAGTTTTACATTTTATAGTAAAGGATGTAAATGAATCACACATTAGGCTCAATCTTGTTTTTTTTTTCAAAGATTTTATTTATTTGGGAATTGAGGGAGCATTCCTCAACATAATCAAGGCCATATATGAGAGACCCACAGCCAACATTATACTCAATGGGCAAAAGCTAAAATCTTTTCCACTAAGATCAGGAACAAGGCAAGGGTGTCCACTTTCACCACTTCTATTCAATATAGTATTGGAAGTATTGGCCACAGCGATTAGACAAGAAAAGGAAATAAAAGGCATCCAAATTGGAAAG